>CM060954.1:22274090-22396590 GCA_030765055.1 Mantis religiosa
CAATGCAAGTGCACGGCGGCCGCTTTCTTTGAGGAACCCTCATAATCGTTTTACAACATGGACCCTCCTCCTGACGGTCCTCTCTACAAGGTTGCAACATTTTAACATCACCGTCTTGCACCTAATGAAACAGAACAACTGGAAGTTGGAACTTTGGCAACTGAGACTCCACGCGGAGTAGACATGCAACTGTCATTTTCAGAAAATCGGGGTTGCTATTGGTCCCCAACGTCAGTGTTCCATTTCTGAAGTGTGGAGATAGATTTATGACGGTCATTAGGGGGTGGAAAGGTCAGGTCCTTTGAGGTCCCTTTGAATGGGAACTGCACACACGTTAAAAAAAACAGACTTTACCACGAGTGCTAAGGGTGAGCAGCGCCCGCACCTCGGCAGCTGAAGGGGACGGATCCCCTCCTCTACGGGAATTCAGATTCACGCAGTATCGATGAACCAGCTCTGGTTATGACCCACGCACAAGCAGTGGCAAACATAGAGAAATTGACGCTTTATTTCGAGAGCCAAGCCAAAACATTGTCAAATGAACTTCTAATATTAAAACGGATGCGAGATGGTGCTGTTCGTAAGTTACACTAAACTGAGATAATAGAAGCTCACTGCCTTTTTCAGTACCGACTAGTTTGTAGCTATATTGAGTACAGTGCAACTAGATAGGTTATTACAGTACACGATGTTCATTTTATTCGTTATTTCCTGCCTTCCGATTGAGCAAGAGTTACGTTATAGTTGAGTGGTGTGTCTATTTGGAAATCATGGCGCCCTCTAGAGAGAAGAAGAGGTAATTTTTGCACAGCAGTAAGCAAATTACAGTGCTGTCAGTGTGGTTGTACTAGTAACTAATACAGCCAGCTTCCCCTTTTAACGACTTGGTGTCGCTGAAAGTGAGCTGTGTAGGAAAAGATGATGGCAAACCTCGTTGAAAATCTAGTTGTTGGACTCCAGAAGCTCCACGGCCGCTTTCAGGGGTGGTCTCAGAAGGGAAGTGTAACTCAGCTATCAATTAAAATAAAATATCAATTCCTCCTTTGCTCTATAAAATTTGTATTTCAATTAGAAGGAAACTTTTCCAACCACTTATTATACTTTTCAATGCAAGCACAAACACACGCAAAACAGCCCGCCTTGGTAGCGTGGTGGTAGCACGTCTGCCTCACGTTCAAGAGGTCCCGAGTTCGATTCTCGGTCAGGGTGAGTTACCCGGATAAGGTTTTTTCCAGGGTTTTCCCTTATCCTGTAGGATGAATGTCGGGTAACTCTAAGCTCCATGCACCCTGGACTCATTTGAGTATCATTCATTCATTCCATTCATCGTCCGGTATGACAACGTTGGAGGACGTAAATTACACAAAAAAAAAAAAAAAAAACACGCAAAACACACCCTCACACTGTCATGTCCATTTGCAGAAGAACAAAATGCAGTCAGGTGTCTCAGCTTTTATAATTCTACTGTTGCCATAACGATAACTAAACCTCTTTCAGCTGTTCTACATATATAGCCATTTTTAAATAAATTTGTCTTAACCTAATTTTAACAGTTAAATAATAATTATTTTATGAAGGACTGTCAAAGTATTTAAAGTGAGACATCTGATATATTAATTACTTAAATCTTTTCACTCTGGATATGAGCACAGAGCACGCATCTTCATGGTTGAATACTACTTTCGTATTGGCATTAAAAATTGGTGCGATATATAAATACAATTTAAACCGCTGCATAGAGGATTTAATGCAACGCTACCCAGCATTCAGGCAAGTCCCTCGGAGCGTAATGTTGTCAAAAGTGTACAGGTAACGTCAAATCGACATGCTTTTGTTTGCAACATAAACGTCTTACATTTTATCAGTATACGATATACATTTTTGTCACTCTCACGCTTAATTAAAATGTCTTAATGTTGGTATCCTTATGTCTTTTAAAACCAATAGGTGCATCAAACATTTGCAAGATACGGGATCAGTTACTCGCAAAAAGAGAGACATTGGACTGGTTCCAATTTAGAAGCAATAATTAATGTTATGACAGAAAGGCCTCAGGCATACCTTTTCACAATACAGACAGTATTTAAGGGGAAGAGAGAAAGGAAATATAAGAAAATGAACACATAAGACTATGTACTAGAGATATTCACTTGTTTAGACTTGGATAAAAGCTTTGTACATATTTTAACACTAATTTATTTTTCATTTCTAGAACATGTTTTGCTAATTTTTTGGTTTGTAATGAAGCTACACTGTGAAGAAATTGTGGGTGATAGAAAAGAACTGAGATAAAGTTAAAATATTTCTATTTTATGTGACAAGTTTACAATATTCATATATGTCTACTATAACAGAAAAGCAGATGTTCATTGGGAAATAAGTGTTCATTGACTATCATTTCGTATACTCTTCATGGTATACCTTTATGGCTGAATAAATAGCTTTGCAGTGTATTACATTGAAGTATATAGTTTTCTTTTTAAAAATAATCATTTATCGTGTCTACGCAGCAGGCGAAATTACGCGAGCAGACCCACATCTCAAACAGTATATTTATCTGCCGGTAGAGGGAGGCCTCAAAGCTGCTGTCAGCACATCTAATACGAGCAAAAGCCTCTAGGGGAATCGTATATAAACTCAATCCATCAGAAATGCTATTGTTGACGTCAAATTTTGCGCGGTAAAATTACAGTTAAACATGAACATCGTGTACATAGTGTATATATTTTTAGATGAAAGTGTGTCAATAGCAATTTCTAAACTCCATTAAATATTTTTCAATGAAGTCTATCCTTTTGTGTGTGTGTGTGTGTTTGTGTGTGTGTGTTTGTTTGTGTGTGTTTGTTTGTGTGTGTATGTGTGTGTTTGTGTGTGTTTGTGTGTGTTTGTGTGTGTGTTTGTGTGTATGTGTGTGCTTGTGTGTGTTTGTGTGTGTTTGTGTGTGTTTGTGTGTGTTTGTGTGCGTCTGTGTGTGTTTGAGTGTGTGTCTTTGTGTGTGTGTTTGTGTGTGTTTGTGTGTGTGTTTGTGTGTTATTGTGTGTGTGTTTGTGTGTGTGTTTGTGTGTGTGTTTGTGTGTGTTTGTGTGTTAGTGTGTGTTTGTGGGTGTTTGTGTGTGTGTTTGTGTGTGTTTGTGTGTGTGTGTTTGTGGGTGTGTTTGTGTGTGTTTGTGTGTGTGTTTGTTTGTGTGTTTGTGGGTGTGTGTTCGTGTATATGTTTGTGTGTGTTTGTGTGTATTAGTGTGTGTTTGTGTGGTTGTGTGTGTGTTTGTGGGTGTGTGTTCGTGTATGTGTTTGTGTGTGTTTGTGTGTATTAGTGTGTGTTTGTGTGTTTGTGTGTGTGTGAGTTTGTGGGTGTGTGTTCGTGTGTGTGTTTGTGTGTGTGTTTGTGTGTATTAGTATGTTTGTGTGTGTGTTTGTGTGTATTAGTGTGTGTTTGTGTGTGTTTGTGTGTATTAGTGTGTGTTTGTGTGTGTGTGTTTGTGTGTGTGTTTGTGTGTGTGTTTGTTTGTGTGTTTGTGTGTGTTTGTGGGTGTGTGTTCGTGTATGTGTTTGTGTGTGTGTTTGTGTGTATTAGTGTGTGTTTGTGTGTTTGTGTGTGTGTTTGTGGGTGTGTGTTCGTGTGTGTGTTTGTATGTATTAGTGTGTGTTTGTGTGTATTAGTTTGTGTGTATTAGTTTGATTTGTGTGTGTGTGTTTGTGTGTGTGTTTGTGTGTGTGTTTGTGTGTATTAGTGTGTATTTGTGTGTGTGTTTGTGTGTGTGTTTGTGTGTGTGTTTGTGTGTATTAGTGTGTGTTTGTGTGTGTGTTTGTGTGTGTGTTTGTCTGTGTTTGTGTGTATTAGTGTGTGTTTGTGTGTGTGTTTGTGTGTATTAGTGTGTGTTTGTGTGTGTGTTTGTGTGTGTGTTTGTGTGTATTAATGTGTGTTTGTGTGTTTGTGTGTGTGTTTGAGGGTGTGTGTTCGTGTATGTGTTTGTGTGTGTGTTTGTGTGTATTAGTGTGTGTTTGTGTGTGTGTTTGTGTGTATTAGTGTGTGTTTGTGTGTACTTGTGTGTGTTTGTGTGTGTGTTTGTATGTATTAGTGTGTGTTTGTGTGTGTGTTTGTGTGTATTAGTGTGTGTTTGTGTGTGTTTGTGTGTGTGTTTGTGTGTATTAGTGTGTGTTTGTGTGTGTTTGTGTGTGTTTGTGTGTATTAGTGTGTGTTTGTGTGTGTTTGTGTGTATTAGTGTGTGTTTGTGTGTGTGTTTGTGTGTGTGTTTGTGTGTGTGTTTGTGTGTATTAGTGTGTGTTTGTGTGTGTGTGTTTGTGTGTGTGTTTGTGTGTGTGTTTGTGTGTGTGTTTGTGTGTATTAGTATGTGTTTGTGTGTGTTTGTGTGTGTGTTTGTCTGTGTTTGTGTGTATTAGTGTGTGTTTGTGTGTGTGTGTGTTTCTGTGTATTAGTGTGTGTTTGTGTGTGTGTGTGTTTGTGTGTGTGTTTGTGTGTATTAATGTGTGTTTGTGTGTGTGTTTGAGGGTGTGTGTTCGTGTATGTGTTTGTGTGTGTGTTTGTGTGTATTAGTGTGTGTTTGTGTGTGTGTTTGTGTGTATTTGTGTGTGTTTGTGTGTGTGTTTGTATGTATTAGTGTGTGTTTGTGTGTGTGTTTGTGTGTGTTTGTGGGTGTTTGTGTGTGTTTTTGTGTGTGTTTGTGTGTGTGTCTGTGTGTGTTTGTGTGTGTTTGTGTGTGTTTGTGGGTGTTTGTGTGTGTGTTTGTGTGTGTTTGTGTGTGTTTGTGTGTGTGTTTGTTTGTGTGTTTGTGTGTGTTTGTGGGTGTGTGTTCGTGTATGTGTTTGTGTGTGTTTGTGTGTGTGTTTGTGTGTATTAGTGTGTGTTTGTGGGTGTGTGTTCGTGTGTGTGTTTGTGTGTGTGTTTGTGTGTATTAGTGTGTGTTTGTGTGTGTGTTTGTGTGTATTAGTGTGTGTTTGTGTGTGTGTTTGTGTGTGTTTGTGTGTATTAGTGTGTGTTTGTGTGTGTGTTTGTGTGGCTGTTTGTATGTATTAGTGTAAGTTTGTGTGTGTGTTTGTGTGTGTTTGTGTGTGTGTTTGTGTGTGTTTGTGTGTGTGTTTTTGTGTGTGTTTGTGTGTGTTTGTGTGTGTTTGTGGGTGTTTGTGTGTGTGTTTGTGTGTGTTTGTGTGTGTGTTTGTGTGTGTGTTTGTTTGTGTGTTTGTGTGTGTTTGTGGGTGTGTGTTCGTGTATGTGTTTGTGTGTGTGTTTGTGTGTATTAGTGTGTGTTTGTGTGTTTGTGTGTGTGTTTGTGGGTGTGTGTTCGTGTGTGTGTTTGTGTATGTATTTGTGTGTATTAGTGTGTGTTTGTGTGTGTGTTTGTGTGTATTAGTGTGTGTTTGTGTGTGTGTTTGTGTGTATTAGTGTGTGTTTGTGTGTTTGTGTGTGTGTTTGTGTGTATTAGTGTGTGTTTGTGTGTGTGTTTGTGTGTGTGTTTGTGTGTGTGTTTGTGTGTATTAGTGTGTGTTTGTGTGTTTGTTTGTGTGTGTGTTTGTGTGTATTAGTGTGTGTTTGTGTGTTTGTGGGTGTGTGTTCGTGTGTGTGTTTGTGTGTGTGTTTGTGTGTATTAGTGTGTGTTTGTGTGTGTGTTTGTGTGTATTAGTGTGTGTTTGTGTGTGTGTTTGTGTGTATTAGTGTGTGTTTGTGAGTGTGTTTGTGTGTGTGTTTGTGTGTATTAGTGTGTGTTTGTGTGTGTGTTTGTGTGTGTGTTTGTGTGTGTGTTTGTGTGTGTGTATTAGTGTGTGTTTGTGTGTGTGTTTGTGTGTGTGTTTGTGTGTGTGTTTGTTGTGTGTTTGTGTGTATTAGTGTGTGTTTGTGTGTGTTTGTGTGTGTTTGTGTGTATTAGTGTGTGTTTGTGTGTGTGTTTGTGTGTATTAGTGTGTGTTTGTGTGTGTGTTTGTGTGTGTGTTTGTGTGTGTTTGTGTGTGTGTGTTTGTGGGTGTGTGTTCGTGTATGTGTTTGTGTGTGTTTGTGTGTGTGTTTGTGTGTATTAGTGTGTGTTTGTGTGTTTGTGTGTATTAGTGTGTGTTTGTGTGTGTTTGTGTGTGTGTTTGTATGTATTAGTGTGTGTGTGTGTGTTTGTGTGTGTGTTTGTGTGTGTGTTTGTATGTATTAGTGCGTGTTTGTGTGTGTGTGTTTGTGTGTGTGTGTTTGTATGTATTAGTGTGTGTGTGTGTTTGTGTGTGTGTTTGTGTGTGTTTGTGTGTACTAGTGTGTGTTTGTGTATGTGTGTGTGTGTGTGTGTGTGTGTGTGTGTGTGTGTGTGTGTGTGTGTGTGTGTGTGTGTGTGTGTGTGTATGTATCTGTTCTTCCGTCATTCTCCGGATAAATGGGATTTTCGTTTAACTCGGGTCGGCGCTGGTCCCAGTTGAATCCAGGTGAGCGGGCTTCTACTTTATTAAATATGCATAATAATTAAAGCATGGTTAAATTTTGTGTAAGATCTATATAAATACGATTAATATTTCACATTTACATTTACATTTCGCAATAATGATGGTTAGGGATCCGAATTGGGTCTTTGTAACGAACCTCCAGCTGCGCCATTGTCCAATTTTTGTAGAAATTGCTAGGGAAATAAACAGTAGAGGATGAAGAACAGGTGGAATGCGAGTACCAAGCGTTACTGACTAAGCCATCTCGCTCGGTATAGGACGATTTATGCTTGTTTTTTAATGTTAATTCCTTCCGGAACTGCTCCAGTTCCCTTGGTCTTGAATACTAAGGGTCACTTGAATATAGCACAAGGACTGAGTGGGAAAATACAATATAGCAAGCGAATATCTTGCCAAATGCGTCACCTTGGAACGACTTTAGGCACAACCCTTTCCAACAATTAACAATGCAAAGTTTCTCCGTCTCTGTCCAAACGACGAACGAGGGTGATTGAGAGCGGAACCAGACTGCTGCCACAAGGTCGTCGTTATGTATTATTGTTATTATGGCAGTATTACGTGTTACTTGTGAGTTACGGCCTCTGCCGGTCACTGTGTAACGTCATTGTCGCCATCTGTTCCCTAGTACGGCAGTTTCGCGACTACGCCCTAAGATTAATTTCATACTCGCTTGCCAACTTATGCACTCAACTACCAGCCTGGTGCGTGAACTGCTTAAAATTCGGTAGCTTTTGTCTTTATACCTTCGTCTTTGGCTGCTCTCTTCATTACGAGGCTGATTTCTAAAGTATTTTAAAAAATGAAGTATTAAACATTACGCAATGCTTGAAAAAGTGGAGTAAGACTGAAAACTTCAATGCCATAGCTGAGTTTTGAACCACGGATCTCCCGATCTCTGTCTGTTTCTTCTTCTACTTAACGGATTTAGACCTCTGACCTGTTTCCACACAAAGAGATCGAGTTTCTCCATCTAGCGCATGGACGTCCAACTCTTCTCCTACCTTTGAGTTGGTATTGAACTAATGTCTTTGGTAATTTATTTTGTCACGTCCTTCCTATGTGTTCTAACCAGTTATTTCTTGGATAGAAACAGTCAGACTGAAAAATTCAATGCCTAGCTGAGATGTGAACCACGGATCTCCTAGTCTCCGTTAGGTTGCTCATAATACTTAAGCTACCATGGCCAACATGCCAGCAGGACAATGAGTTCTCCGACTCACATGTTTCCTGATAAACAGCTCGAGGTTCTCATATAGAGAGGCAAGATTTTCTGGTAACAATTACACTGGGGAACAAAAAAAATCATTTTTATATACCCGAAACAAAATAGGCAAATTCTTATGTAAACTGATCTGCTGATTCCAAAAATGACCCTCAAAATGCTGTATCACGTAACGTTTTTTAGGTATTCATAATTTTTTATGAAAACTTACAGAAATGTGATGTGATAACTCATATTTGATTAATTGAAAATAATAGGTATTTTATAGCGAAATAACTTTGAAAATAATAATTATTATTAATTATTAAAATAAATAAACACAAGATAATGATGAAAACCAATACGTGAAATATCTCAGAAGAGTTTCACTGTTGATTTTTTTTTTTTTTTTTTTTTTTTTTTTTTTTTTTTTTTGTATTGACACTCCCGTTTGAGGAACCAACAATAGTCTCCGAACATGACTGAATCCCAGCGATACCCTGGTAACGTCTTTCCATCTCAGAAATGTCCTGGTGAAAACGCTCACCTTGCTCATCACTTACTACAGCTCCTAGGTTTGTAGGGAAACTATCAAGGTGAGAGTGCAAAAAGTGGATTTTAAGTGACATACGGCAACCCATTTCTTTGTATCTCCTTATTAGCTCTGAGACTAAAGTTTCATAATTTGCTTCTTTGCTATTGCCCAGAAGGCCTTCCACCACTGATTTAAATGATTTCCATGCTGCCAGTTTAACACGTTTAAGCTTTGATTCAAAAACACTGTCTTTCAGAAGTAGTCTTATTTGAGGACCGACAAATATACCTTCCTTCAATTTTGATTAACTTATTTTGGGAAAGATACTTCTTAAATACTCAAATGCACTTCCACTTTTGTCCAAACATTTAACAAAATTCTTCATTAGCCCGAGTTTTATGTGAAGTGGGGGGAGAAGAACTTTGTTTGGGTCTACTAGAGGCACATACTTAACACTGCTTGCTCCAGGGGTATAGTCTTCCCTTTTCCCCCATTCTTTCACTATAAAATGCTTGTCAGTTGCCCTACTGTCCCATAAGCACAAAAAAACAGCAATATTTTGTGAAACCTCCCTGCAGTCCCGTTAGCAATGCAACTACCTTGAGGTCACTACAAATTTCCCAGCCATGGTTTTGATAAGTAATAGCATCTAAAATGATGGACATGGAATCGTATGTCTCCTTCATTCCTATGGCATGAAATAAAGGTATTGAAGGTAGTAAATTGCCATTATGAAGCAACACTGCCTTTAAGCTGTATTTAGAAGAGTCAATGGCTATTATTTTAAATTAAGTCAATATGAGTTGGTATCATACCTCATTTCTGTAATTTTATATAAAAGAATAAGAATATCTCAAAAACGTTACATGATACAGCATGATCAGCGAGTCATTTTGCATAAGAATTAGCCTATTTTGTTTCGGATACAAAAAACGTGTTCCCTAGTGTTATTTATAAAATTCGCATTAATAATTTTAATTGGTGGTGCTTTGTGTTTTAACCATAAATTAACATTAATTTCGCGCAAATTTTATTGGAAGAATTAATGAGTGATGACATGGCCCAAATGATAATTGATGATGCTACATGCACCTGCAACAGAGGAGACGAAACCACAGATCACATCCTGTATGACTGCATCAAATGGAAGGACCAAAGGGAAAAACTAAGGATGCAAATAAACAAGAAAAGAGGGAAGTGGCCAGTACATAAACCAGCACTTGTGGGACAATATCTAAGGGACTTTAGTGAATATGTCAACACAATCAATCTAGAAAGTGCTGAATAACTAAATAAGTAAATTAATTCTAAAGGACTATAGTGACTGTGTGATTACAATCTAAAAACACAATAATCTCAATACCTCAGATAATATGAACAATTAATCTGAAAGCAAAGCAAACCAGAACATGTAATATTACAAATGTAATGATGGAACATGTGGACGAAATAAGAGGGAAGAAAAGGGTAACTAGAGTAGCATAAGTGCTAAAACCCCGTTTTTCCAAAGTAAAACATTTGATTTAAATCAGCGCATAGTAGGTATTATGAATAAAATCAAATTTTACACGCCAGATATCGCCAAACTGCAGCATACAGCAAGTTGTTCTTTTGTCTGTCACAACTGAGTTATATGTAGAGAAAAGTCTCTCATTGTCAGCGTTTGACATCGGCAACCAAAGACATTGAAGGGACTTTTCACAAAAATTGCGGTAAGAATCAGTTTTTGCCTTTAATGCCAGGAGTGCTGTTAAAGTTTGTTTAGTTAACGCATGTGCAGTTTGGAGTCAAACGAACCCGAGCCTCCCGCCCACTAATGACCGTCATAAATCTATCTCCACACTTCAGAAATGGAACACTGTCGTTGAGGACCAACAACAACCCTGATTTTCTCGAAGTGACAGCCGCATGTCTAATCCACGTGGAGTCTCAGTTGCCAAAGTTCCAACTTCCAATTGATCTGTTTCATTACGTGCAGAAATTCGTTGTGTGTCACGATGTGGAGACCGTGGGAGGGAAATGCAGTGGTAACTGCAAATGAAGTAGTAGATAACTTTCAGTCAAGTGAAAATAATCAGTGATGACAATAGTGTGAATAACTGGGCCGAGTTATATTACCGGAAAAGCCACAAAAACAAAGTAATAACGGGAACTGTTTCAAAGTAAATTCAAGCGCTTGTTTTGAACACATATAAATATGTGCTGACAAATAATCTTGTTAAGGGGTCGTGCAATGAACCTGATGATAAATTCTGGGTATTCACAGAAATACAGTAAGAAATATTGTGACGAAAGGAATACCAAAGACGCCGATTAAGTGTGAAAACAAAAGGAAACGTTTCTCTAAAGTAGATAATTTCACATGCGATTTAATTCGTCGAGAAATTTATAGATTCCATGCAAAAGGGAGAGCGTCCACCTTAGACGAATTGGTTGCACATTTGCAAGAAATTTGTGATTTTCCTTACGGGCATTGCACTTTGCGTGGCCTCCTAAAGGAGCTGGGTTTCAAATACCGCACTTCGAATAAGTTAAGGGTTACTATGGAATGCAGTAGAATTGTGGCTTGACGATATATATCGTCAAAACTAAGGAAGTTTTGCAGTAATGGACATAAGATAATTTATTTTGACGAAACCTCGTACGATACCCATGACGTATCGAGAAACGTGGCAACCTTGCAGAACGGACTGCGAGAAGGAGGGTCTGTCTTGTAAAACGATTATAAGGGTTCGTCAAAGGCAGCAGCCGACCTGCACACGTGTTAACTAAACAGACATTACTACATCTAATCTGTTATTGTTACCACCATGGCTTTGCTGTTCAATAATGTCACAAAGCTCTTTGTAATAAAGAAGCAAATCAGAATCACAAGTAATAGCACTGGTTTTAAATTCATTTAGTTGTTTAAATGCTGTCATTATGCCATTACATGACTCAATTCACCTATACTTGATTTAGTACCTAGCCTAAAGGTTCAAACAAATGATATAGCTTTTATGGTTATTACATCATCTGTTTCTTTTGCCATAATGGAGTTTAATATAGACAAAGTCATACGGCAGCAAACTTCTAGATTCTCCTCTACTGCTTCTCTATGATCTACAAGTGTACTTACTCTGTTTCCAAAGTGACTACTCTCTAATATTTCACACTTGGTTCTCAGCGAGTTAATTCGACATAAAACAAGATGAGCCAAGGTTTTTATTGAAATTCTAATATTGGATCTGTTATCAATCTGCAATTTTCAGTAACAAATATTGTTCCTCTTGTACCTTTACAATATTGCAGCACTTGGCATCGCAAAAATGATCATTTAACAAATTTTGCGCAGGAACTGAAAGCTTTTCTTTTAAAAATGTAATCGACAATTGCATGAAAATAGCTGGCAATGTAAACTACTGAATTAAACCAGCTAGACGAGAGTGTCAGTGCAGGTAATGGGAACACTTTTAGCTTTTATATCTGGGTGGTTCTGTGAGGTATTACTTGTATTCGTTTTGTCTTATAGCGGTAACGAGGGGGGGCTGGAAAAACATTACTGTGCCGTCTCTTTCCGCTCCCCCGAGTTCTCGAAATTACGGGATATTTCATCTAATCCGGAACCTTCTAGATTGGCCAGTTGGTCCTATATAAGCAACGCGTCGGGCTGGAGGAAAGTCAGTGTTTGGCGAACAGCGTAGGAGCACCGTGCTAGTGAACGGACGAGAAGACTGTGTACGTGCATTGGAAGAGTGTACGTAACTGTGAGCGTACAGTGGAACTGTAACGGACGAACTGGTGAATTGTAATTGTGTGCATTACGTAATTCTGTGTAATCGGCAAATGCTCAACTGTAATTCGGTGGAAATAAAGAACATTTTTGAGTCGTGCAATTGGACTTTTAATTTCACTAACCCACAAAGTCACAATATAATGTATGGGAGTAGCTTCTTAGAAGTTCAGTACCTTCTCAGTACCTTTAGTCAGCATAATAGGAGTTTTTGCTGGGCACGGTGTGTTATCCAATAAATAACATTTCCAGTTAGCATACGGCAGTACCACGGACCAGTCGGATGCTGTGGTGTCAGTTTATTGTTGCACCGCTTAGCTGTTATTTCAATGTGCATGATGTCATTGTATTGGCTTTGTTAAGTGTTAAATTTTAACTTGCTTTCGTTAAATTTGTAAACAGTTTTTCATGACTTCTAGCTTTATGCTATGAAGACATGAATGTTAAAGTTTTATTTATGCAAATTTACGTAAATTTTTCTATGTATACAAAAATAATTGAAATTTTCTCATTAATCACTAAAAAAATATTATCGAAAAAGGAAATATTCGCAAAAATTCACGAAAAAATCGTTAAAAACAAAAGCTCATTTGCCTCTGCTCATATACAATGAGATACGCACCTTTTGTGGCGACTTACTATGTTGTTAGTACTTAAGTCCCAGACTTCATAGTCACCATTATTAGCTTAATTTATGGAAATTCAATTCTTCTTCCAGACTAGCCGTGTGTAGACTAAGATTTGGAAAATCAGACTGAAAAATAACTGATTAAATTTCCAGTTATTTCTTATTTGATTTAGGTATTCTGTCGTTAAGTTGAGTAAGTTTGAATTTGATTTCATATCATCATTATGTTTTTTAACTAAAAGTGTATATTCCACTATAAAACGTAAGGATTTCATTTAGGCTGATTCTATATTTCTTCTATCTGATCGTTTAAGTATCCATAAGGCATAAGGTTTTTTATTTATTATTATTTTATCGTAATACTGTTTATCCTCTATTTATTTTTATTTTTCTCCATATTATTCACACAAAAATTACATCAACATTCATTTAAAAATATAAAATTGGCTGTTCATGACGCCAGACTATTTAATTCACATGTCGTGTATATGGAATTCACCAATAACGTTTATCAATGCCACGGAGATCAAGAAGTCATGGTGTTTATCTTATATTATCCTTGCAAACATGTTGCTTTATCAACAGTAATGTCACTGCAGTCTTTTATTTGGTCTAGAACAAATTTCAAAACTCGAGTAGGGTTTAACTGTCCCTTAATTACAAGTATGCAAAGGTGACTAGAAAGAAATATAATTAAACATATTAAATTCGTGGATTAAACGGTTTCCATATATTCTATTTCGCGTTGTGCTCTTTGGTGTTTTGTTTTGGTTAAGGTAATTTTCGCAAATACTGCGGAAACAAATGACGATGGCAAATAAATTAACAGATGCTAGGGAGGTGATAAAATAGACAAATGCTAGGGAAATGATAAAATATGTGGCATACGCAGCCATTATTGGTTGAAACATATCGTTTCATAGCGTTTTATAGGACAAAATTAGTTATGACATGCGAGAGAAATAGTTGATGAACATTACCTGGGAACACAGGAGACCGACGTTAATCTGTTGTGCTTACCACCTCCAGGAGAAATGGATGATGTGAAGGAATCGCAGGAGACAGGTCGGACGAAAGAGATGTGTGGAAGTCGCTAACGGGTTCAAATTTGATGACCCGGCTTCACCGGCAGGTTGCTCAAAAAAGGCTTTCCATCTACCTGAGGCGGCTCAGAGAAGGCTGCCTATGTAGCAGGGCAGTAAACACTTTCCGCTATTTGCTCAACACCAACAAGTAATACAAGAAGATGAAATGTGTAGTGTTTAACGCCCGCTTTTACTACATACGGCACCGCAGGCGGTGACACTGATGATACATGAGATGAAATGAAATGTGTAGTGTTTAACGCCCGCTTTTACTACATACGGCACCGCAGGCGGTGACACTGATGATACATGAGATGAAATGAAATGTGTAGTGTTTAACGCCCGCTTTTACTACATACGGCACCGCAGGCGGTGACACTGATGATACATGAGATGAAATGAAATGTGTAGTGTGTAACGCCCGCTTTTACTACATACGGCACCGCAGGCGGTGACACTGATGATACATGAGATGAAATGAAATGTGTAGTGTTTAACGCCCGCTTTTACTACATACGGCACCGCAGGCGGTGACACTGGTGATACATGAGATGAAATGAAATGTGTAGTGTTTAACGCCCGCTTTTACTACATACGACACCGCAGGCGGTGACACTGGTGATACATGAGATGAAATGAAATGTGTAGTGTTTAACGCCCGCTTTTACTACATACGGCACCGCAGGCGGTGACACTGATGATACATGAGATGAAATGAAATGTGTAGTGTTTAACGCCCGCTTTTACTACATACGGCACCGCAGGCGGTGACACTGATGATACATGAGATGAAATGAAATGTGTAGTGTTTAACGCCCGCTTTTACTACATACGGCACCGCAGGCGATGACACTGATGATACATGAGATGAAATGAAATGTGTAGTGTTTAACGCCCGCTTTTACTACATACGGCACCGCAGGCGATGACACTGATGATACATGAGATGAAATGAAATGTGTAGTGTTTAACGCCCGCTTTTACTACATACGGCACCGCAGGCGATGACACTGATGATACATGAGATGAAATGAAATGTGTAGTGTTTAACGCCCGCTTTTACTACATACGGCACCGCAGGCGGTGACACTGATGATACATGAGATGAAATGAAATGTGTAGTGTTTAACGCCCGCTTTTACTACATACGGCACCGCAGGCGGTGACACTGATGATACATGAGATGAAATGAAATGTGTAGTGTTTAACGCCCGCTTTTACTACATACGGCACCGCAGGCGATGACACTGGTGATACATGAGATGAAATGAAATGTGTAGTGTTTAACGCCCGCTTTTACTACATACGGCACCGCAGGCGGTGACACTGATGATACATGAGATGAAATGAAATGTGTAGAGTGTAACGCCCGCTTTTACTACATACGGCACCGCAGGCGATGACACTGATGATACATGAGATGAAATGAAATGTGTAGAGTGTAACGCCCGCTTTTACTACATACGGCACCGCAGGCGGTGACACTGGTGATACATGAGATGAAATGAAATGTGTAGTGTTTAACGCCCGCTTTTACTACATACGGCACCGCAGGCGGTGACACTGATGATACATGAGATGAAATGAAATGTGTAGTGTTTAACGCCCGCTTTTACTACATACGGCACCGCAGGCGGTGACACTGGTGATACATGAGATGAAATGAAATGTGTAGTGTTTAACGCCCGCTTTTACTACATACGGCACCGCAGGCGGTGACACTGATGATACATGAGATGAAATGAAATGTGTAGTGTTTAACGCCCGCTTTTACTACATACGGCACCGCAGGCGGTGACACTGATGATACATGAGATGAAATGAAATGTGTAGTGTTTAACGCCCGCTTTTACTACATACGGCACCGCAGGCGATGACACTGATGATACATGAGATGAAATGAAATGTGTAGTGTTTAACGCCCGCTTTTACTACATACGGCACCGCAGACGGTGACACTGATGATACATGAGATGAAATGAAATGTGTAGTGTGTAACGCCCGCTTTTACTACATACGGCACCGCAGGCGGTGACACTGATGATACATGAGATGAAATGAAATGTGTAGTGTGTAACGCCCGCTTTTACTACATACGGCACCGCAGGCGGTGACGCTGGTGATACATGAGATGAAATGAAATGTGTAGTGTTTAACGCCCGCTTTTACTACATACGGCACCGCAGGCGGTGACACTGGTGATACATGAGATGAAATGAAATGTGTAGTGTGTAACGCCCGCTTTTACTACATACGGCACCGCAGGCGGTGACACTGGTGATACATGAGATGAAATGAAATGTGTAGTGTGTAACGCCCGCTTTTACTACATACGGCACCGCAGGCGATGACACTGGTGATACATGAGATGAAATGAAATGTGTAGTGTGTAACGCCCGCTTTTACTACATACGGCACCGCAGGCGATGACACTGATGATACATGAGATGAAATGAAATGTGTAGTGTTTAACGCCCGCTTTTACTACATACGGCACCGCAGGCGATGACACTGATGATACATGAGATGAAATGAAATGTGTAGTGTTTAACGCCCGCTTTTACTACATACGGCACCGCAGGCGATGACACTGATGATACATGAGATGAAATGAAATGTGTAGTGTGTAACGCCCGCTTTTACTACATACGGCACCGCAGGCGATGACACTGATGATACATGAGATGAAATGAAATGTGTAGTGTTTAACGCCCGCTTTTACTACATACGGCACCGCAGGCGGTGACACTGATGATACATGAGATGAAGATGGAGCACCGGTGGAATGAGATGGCGGGGGAAACCGGAGGTCCCGGAGAAAACCCGCCCCAGCGCCGTGTTGTCCACCACAAATCTCACTTTGCGGTCACCTGGGATCGAACCCGGGCCGCCTTGGTGAGAGCCAACCGGTCTAACCACTGAACCACGGCGCGGCCCAGGGAGATGAAATTCGTTATAAAAGGAAACCACACCAGACTTCGCCTTCAATTCAGGGAAGACCAGTAGCCTATTTTGAAGCTGACTACATCCTCATTGTTGTTAGCATCAGCTAGTATGTCATGATATGACAGATGACCCTATGGAATTTCACTTTAAGCAACACAATTAAAAATATTTTTATTGTGTATATAATCTACTATAAATTTTTAATGATGGAATAGTTTTAAAAAATCCCATTTGAGGTTATGAGTTTCATTAGATAAATCTGTAGCCATTCTTAGAATTATTTATAACACTACGCTGATATGCTGCGACATTTCTTAGGATGGGTGACCTTCAACTGTTTAAAAATCAGGAGATAAATACTCTATGTGCAGAAAATGATACAATTATATTAAATACCTTTTGCTTCAGATCATGAAAAACAGTGCAACGAGCGACTGTTCCATGGTCGCGTAGTCGGCGTTCTAGCTTCTTAAACCTGAGAGACCTAGTTCAATTCCCATCAAGAGTTGACAATAAAATTTAACTAGAACTTCAGAGAGCCTGGATGTGGATTTGGGCGTAGTTCATGACGAAAAGTAACACAGCCATAGTTAAAGTCTACAGTTTAACGATTAATAATGTAGTGTTTACTAGAAAACGACGGACATTTCCTGATGGCGTTATCCGCTTGGGACCTAGTACTTTTACCCTTGCATCTTCCGCAAAATTTTTGGGTATCTATTTGGATAGTCGCCTTTCATGGAGTCGTCACATCCAGCAAGACTGGTGCAACTCTTAATGTTCTACGCAGTATCGCTCATTCATGGTGGGGCGGGGACGCTTCCATATTACTTCTGCTATATCGTTCCCTAATTCGGTCGGTGCTGGACTATGGCTGTATCTTCTTTGGCTCTGCATCCACATCGGTCTTGCGCAAGTTGGATATTCCTCAGTACCGTGCTCTTCGATTTTGTCTGGGTGCTATGCTTTCTACACCGACGAATGCACTTTTGGTTGAGGCCTCAGAACCACCATTGGAGATCCGTCGACAGCTCTTAACCCAGCGCTTTCTATTGCGAGTTTTCTCCGTGGACGCCCACCCAGTATTGCGGACGTTGCAGTATCTTGCTGCTAATTATCTCAACGCGGATTTTCCAGCTGTACGACGAGTGCCCTTACTCTTACTGGGTTTTCGGTATCTATACCACACTTTTCCCTTAATTTTGAAAAATCCCTTTCTTCCGGGGTTTCAATATCCATATGACTTACACCTCTTGAATATTTCGGTGCATTATCTTCCTGATCATATCCTTCGGAGCCCTGACGTGAACGTCGCCATTTCTTATTTCTGGAAGGCCACATGGTCAGATTTCACCACGATTTACACCGACGGTTCTAAATCTGCTGATAGAGTAGGTTATGCATACGTCTGTCCTTCTACTAATGCCCTGGCTCGATACCGCCTACCTGTGGAGGCTTCCAACTACACTGCGGAGGTTCTGGCCATTCGTGACGCTTTGCAATATGGGATTTCTCAGGGATTCCCCAAACTGCTGATCTTAACCGATGCGCAGAGTGTGCTGCAGAGACTCTCATCTCCTCGCTGGACGAGAGATATGCACCGTTATCTTTACGAGATACTGACGTTGGTGAACAAAGCTACCATAGCCGGACATCAAATTCACTTCCTTTGGATCAGAGGGCGTGTCGGAATTCGATACAATGAAGTCGCCGATCGCCTGGCAAAAGAGGGACTCACCCAAGGCACCTTCTTAGGCATCCAACTGCCCTACACGGATTTCTTCCCGGTCCTTCATCGTGACGCCTATTGTCGCTGGAATGACGCCTGGATTCGTTCTCAGTCCATCAAAGGCAAACACTACGCCACCGTTCAGACGCATCTATCCAGACCCCTTGGTTCTCCAGCTTCAGGATTGCACGTCGACATCTTACCTCCATCATTAGAATGCGACTTGGACATGGATGTTACCCTGCGCATCTACACCGACTACGTCTCATCGATTCCCATGTATGTCCCGATGACCCAGGCGAAACCGCTGACCTCAATCATCTCCTGCTCAGTTTCTCTCGCTACCGAGCCCACCGTTCTTCCTTCCTCCGCCGCCTACCTCATCAGTCTGTTCCTTTTCCTGCTAGCGTCAACACCGTATTACAGTTATGCCACAAACCTGTATACCAAGCTCTTCTGCAATTTCTTAAAGAAAGTGATCTACAGATCTAGTCTCCTCCCATCCTCTTAATTTTCCTTACATTATTTTCTTATTTTTCCCTACGATGGCCATATGGGATTTTACCGAAGGCAAAAAACGAAAATAATAATAATAATAATAATAATAATAATAATAATAATAATAATAATAATAATAATAATAATAATAATAATAATAATAATAATAATAATAATAATAATAATAATAATAATAATAATAATAATAATAATAATAATAATAATAATAATAATAATAATAATAATAATAATAATAATAATAATAATAATAATAATAATAATAATAATAATAATAATAATAATAATAATAATAATAATAATAATAATAATAATAATAATAATAATAATAATAATAATAATAATAATAATAATAATAATAATAATAATAATAATAATAATAATAATAATAATAATAATAATAATAATAATAATAATAATAATAATAATAATAATAATAATAATAATAATAATAATAATAATAATAATAATAATAATAATAATAATAATAATAATAATAATAATAATAATAATAATAATAATAATAATAATAATAATAATAATAATAATAATAATAATAATAATAATAATAATAATAATAATAATAATAATAATAATAATAATAATAATAATAATAATAATAATAATAATAATAATAATAATAATAATAATAATAATAATAATAATAATAATAATAATAATAATAATAATAATAATAATAATAATAATAATAATAATAATAATAATAATAATAATAATAATAATAATAATAATAATAATAATAATAATAATAATAATAATAATAATAATAATAATAATAATAATAATAATAATAATAATAATAATAATAATAATAATAATAATAATAATAATAATAATAATAATAATAATAATAATAATAATAATAATAATAATAATAATAATAATAATAATAATAATAATAATAATAATAATAATAATAATAATAATAATAATAATAATAATAATAATAATAATAATTAATAATAATAATAATAATAATAATAATAATAATAATAATAATAATAATAATAATAATAATAATAATAATAATAATAATAATACCACCACCAGTTGTTTCTCGAGTCAAACCCCGATATAACTATAAAATGAAGGGAGTTTATACTAATAAAACATTACAAGAACGAGCCTAATATTTCCAACAATTCCGTTTATAAAATGGGAAACGTAGTGTACAACAGCATTTTCAAATTTTTAGCTGTAGCGTTTTTATTTATTACAAATTCTATATTTAAATGTGATCTAAATGTGTTATTAAGCTTACATTAGGTTTGATTTCTAGTGTTATAAAACCTATGCTTTATCCAGTATGTTTGTAATATTTTCAGCCAATTAAAAAGCCTTTTTTCTCGAATATGCATAAAAGTAAGTTACAATACCAATGACTTGCAATTTTTAATACCTTGTAGTTAAAGCCACTATGAGATAGGCTAAATCTAACTCAGAAACTGTTTCGAAAGCTCGCCTCTGTAGAGTAGATGGTAGCGCTTCTACCTAATGTTCAAGATGCCCCAAGTTATCGGTTAGGGTGAGTTATCTGGATAAGCTTTTTTCTGGGGCTTCCCTTATCCTGAAAGATGAATGTCTGGTAACTCTAAGCTCTATGGATCCTGGGCTCATTTTAGCATCATTTCACTTATTCCATTCGTCGTCCGATATGACTTAATGCTGGAAGACGTAAATTTCAAATAACATTCGAACCCGAGGCATTTTAACATTTTATGACTAGGTTTATAGTTTTGATAACACTAGGGAACAAAAAAAAATATTTTGATATACCCGAAACAAAATAGGCAAATTCTTACGTAAACTGATCTGTTGATTCCAAAAATGCCCCTCATAATGCTGTATCACGTAACGTTTTTTTAGGTATTCATAATTTTTTATGAAAACTTACAGAAATGCGATGTGATAACTCATATTTGATTAATTGAAAATAATAATAATTATTATTAATTATTATTAAAATAAATAAACACAAGATAATGATGAAAACCAATACCTGAATTATCTCAGAAGTGTTTCACTGTTGATTTTTTTGTATTGACATGTACTCTCCCGTTTGAGGAACCAACAATAGTCTCCGAACATGGCTGAGATACCCTGGTAACGTCTTTCCATCTCAGAAATGTCCTGCTCATCTCTTACAGCTCCTAGGTTTGTAGGGAAACTATCAAGGTGAGAGTGCAAAAAGTGGATTTTAAGTGACATACGGCAACCCATTTCTTTGTAGCCCCTTAATAGTTCTGAGACTACACTTTCATAATTTTCTTCTTTGTTATTACCCAGGAAGCCTTCCACCATTGATTTAAATGATTTCCATGCTGCCAGTTCAACACGTTTAAGCTTTGATTCAAAAACACTGTCTTTAAGAAGTGGTCTTATTTGAGGACCGACAAATATACCTTCCTTCAATTTAGATTCACTTATTTTGGAAAAGATACTTCTTAAATACTCGAATGCACTTCCACTTTTGTCCAAACCTTTAACAAAATTCTTCATTAACCCGAGCTTTATGTGAAGTGGGGGGAGAAGAACTTTGTTTGGGAGTACTAGAGGCACATACTTAACATTGTTTGCTCCAGGGGTATAGTCTTCCCTCCCCCCCATTTTTTCACTATAAAATGCTTGTCAACTTAATTTATTTTGAGTTGGGCACACCCATGTAAATACGATTTTTATAATAGACTCTAAAATTAATTTTACCGATAAATCTTACGTGATGGAAAATTTGTTCTAGTTATTTCGAACAGTATTCATATTCTTTACAGGTATAAAATATTATTTAATAATAAAATGTCTATTATTTTAAATTAAGTCAATATGAGTTGCTATCATACCTCATTTCTGTAGTTTTATATGAAAGAATAAGAATAAGAATATCTCAAAAACGTTATGTGATACAGCATTTTCAGATGCATTTTTGGAATCAGCGAGTCATTTTGCATTAGAATTAGCCTATTTTGTTTCGTGTACAAAAAACGTGTTCCCTAGTGTAATCAACGCATTTGGTGCAAATCTGATTAGCTTCGCCTACAGCGCACCTCCTAAGCTGCCCAGGATAGGCAGTTTCATTAGGAACAATTATAAAAGAGTTTAAACACAAAATACCATCTCAAGTTCGACCGTCGGTGAATTTCCAGAATGTATTAAAATTAAGTATCTCATTGAAGTTTATCTAAGTGGCAAGAGATTGACGGAATAATATCCTGCTAGCAACAGTAAAGCAGTTTGTAGTACTACGCCCTTGCTTAAAACAGCAAGTAGGTAACCATCGTATTCCAAAGTGCAGAAAGTATTATTTTAGACCTTCACATGCCTGACTTTTCGGTTAGAAAGTTCAAAAGGATATCGGTTAACCTCTAACCCCGAGAAAAGTTCACAGAAGCTTCCTTATGTCAAGGTATTCTAATTGTTCCTTGACTCACTTTTATATATGAAAGAAGAAAGAATATATTATCAATGCTCAGAGAAAGAATTGCGAAAGGTTCACAGTCTAATTCAAACAAGAATGGCATTTGATGGAAATTAATCATATCTCCACACTAGCCCTATATAGGCTAAGGTTTTGGATAGATAGAGTAAAACTGAAAAATGATATGCTATGGCCGGGTTTTGAACAATGGATCTCCTGGTTTCCATCCAATCGCTCTAACCCATTGAGCAACCATGGCCAACGTGCCGTCCTGACACTAAATTCTCCATCTGACTGGTATATTTCCCCGGCAAACCACTAGGGGCTCTCGTATTCGAGATACACCGCTTGTGGCAATTTACTGTCGTAAGTACTTGAATTCCAGACTTTGTCATTAAACTCTTATTAAAGTTAATTGATGAAAATGAATCATATCTTCACACTAGCCTTATACAGGCTACGGTTTTCATTGATAGAGTCAAACTTAAAAATGAAATGCTATGACCGGGTTTTTTATCCACGGATCTCCTGGTTTCCATCTAATTGCTCTTACCCATTGCCCTACCATGGCCAACGTGCTGTCCTGACACTAAATTCTCCAACTGACTCGTATATTTCCCCGGCAAACCACTAGGGGCTCTCGTATTCGAGATACACCGCTTGTGGCGATTTACTATCGTAAGTACTTGAATTCCAGTCTTTGTCATTAAACACTTATTATTTTACTTAATTGATGGAAATTAATTATTCACACTAGCCATATAGAGGCTAAGGTTTTGGATAAGGTTTTTGTTTTAATTTTTTCTTATTGATCGATCAGCAGTACAATGCTTTACAGATCAGAGTGAAAAGAAGGTAACAGTACAATAAGAACAATAACACTCAGGGTTAGGCTAACAGGCCGCCCCCTAACTACATTAAGTTAGAACTCCAATAATACTCTCTGAGAAATTATGTCAATATTGAAGATGTAAGACAGACATCAAGCACTAGAATCACTCGAATCAGATGTATCACTTAGAAACAGGTCCTGTGGTAGTCTCCTCTTCAAGCGTGAGGGCTGGCGCGTGCGGACGCCGATGTTATAATGCACAGCTCCTGGAACTTCTTGCAGCGTGGAAAAGAAATGACGAGCGATCCTGCGAGTGTAGTCATGAAGAGGTAACAGACCTAGTTCGTGATGGAGCTGCTGATTACGGATGAACCATGGAGCGTTGGTAGCGATGCGCATGAAGCGATTCTGTATAACCTGAAGACGACGCAGATGACATGTGTGTGCGGCCCCCCACACTTGGCAGGCATATGTAATAAGCGGACGAACGAGTGATTTGTAGAGTAACAATGAAAACTGTACGCCGAGGCTGGAACGGCGATGCAACGGAGGTGAGAGTTTTGAAAGCCGCCCGGAGGCCAGTGATATAAGACGATCGATATGAGCACGCCAGGTCAGTCGAGTGTCCAAAAGCACTTCACGTAGGAGAGGGGATCCGTCCCCTTCAGCTGCCGTGGTGCGGGCGCTGCGGACCCTTAGCACTCGTGGTACCTCTGACGTTACCAGAGGAACCTCGGGCCGAACATCTGAGCCCCTCCTTCGGAAGTTGATCGGATTGGGATGGTCTCGAGGGGGCAGTGGTTCCCGATACCCGTGGGAATCGGGTACGTCTAAGGACGGGGTTGAGGGAAGCCATTAAGTTTCCGGGTACTAGCCTGCAAAGCTAGTAGAAGGTGTGCTAGATCGCCAGGCGACCCCACCGAGGTCATATCGGTAGTCTTCACCTTTGGTGTTGGCGCGCGTAAGTGGCGTATCCACTTCCATCCTGTCTTGTGTCTTAGGACCAGATGGGGGGGCTTGTTTGTTACCCAGGTCTTGTCCTATGGAAAGCCCCACGGAGGACGCCGAGCGCCCTTTGGGACAGCTCGGAAAACTCCCTGGTTGAAAGAGGCCCGGGTCTTGTTCCTACGGGTTCAAGACTAATGGGAGTAGAACCTCTGGACTCAAAAAAAAAAACTGTCCAAAAGCACTCCAATGTATTTAACGGGAGTTGCATTGGGGAGCCAAGGGACATTGTTCCTGTAGAGACGCAACGGACTAAGCGGAGTATATCGGCGAAGAGTGAAGATTTTAGCCTTGGTTTTCTGAGGGTTCAATGAGATCCGCCAATTGCTGAACCAATGAGTTAGGCGATCTAAAGAGAGCTGTACTACTTGTTGTGCGTGCTGGAGATTAACATGAGAATAATATAGTACTGTGTCATCAGAGTTAAGAGCTAAAGAAGTCGGAGCTAAGTCAGGAATATCAGAAATGTATATATTAAATAGAGTCGGAGCCAAGATAGAGCCCTGTGGGACACCTGCGGTAATATTACGTGGGATGAAAGCTTTCCATCAAAGGGATAAGGTTTTGAGTGCAGTTGTTTGTGGAGGTCGGGTGTAGCATGAAGCGGTTTAGATAGGAAATAATTATCTTAGGTCGTGATATATTTGTTTTTATGTTTTATTAGATGTTTTCCTTTATACTTTTAATTTTTAAACCCCTTTATGTTTTTAAAATAACAGTTGATGATTAATTCAAAATTAAGAAGAAGGCGGGAATATACCACAGTACAGTATGACCATATAAAAATCAGCACAACGTACGTAAGACGTATTATTTTTTAAGTACTCTCCAGAATGTATCCTTCTACCCTCAAAAGGGATCTTTTCTTTAGCAGCATTCAAAAGATTACGCACTGTAGGAATTTCTCGCACTGTTCGTAAAACGAGATGAGCTATGCACAAAACATTTTTGAAATTATAGATTTGTAATCTTCTTAGATGTATGCAATATTTAACAGGTGTTGAAAGTTTTTCCCAGTACACTTTAAATTTTAAACCTTTTTCACAATACTATGGAGCTTTGCTCAATTTCTTGTCGGGCAGCAAGCCAGCTGAAAAGACGATTAGAAGCCTACCGCTACAGCCTGCATCACATTTACCTGCAACCTATCCGGCAGAATCAGCAGAATTCTCGCCAACTACAACATCAGGACCATCCACAAGCCACCTCCGAAGATTAAACATCTATTGAGACCAGTGAAAGACAGGCTGGACTGGAGGGTACCGCATTCCCTGTGAATGTGGAACACCATATAGGACAAACCGGAAGGACCATCACTACCAGAATAATCGAACAAGAACTGAGCATTCGTTTGATGCAACCTGAGTAGTCTGGGCCGGCAGAGCATTGTTTTGATAACGACCATAGAGTCAATTTTCGAGAGACGACCATCTTGGCAAAATGCAACAGTTACTGGGAGCGGAGAATTAAGGAGGCTTTGGGCATTTCCTCCGAGAGGGTCACGCTTATTCGTGATGCAGGATTTCAGTTCAGCCCCTCTTGTAAACCGGCCTTAAAAATGGAAATCCGTCGACTTAAGAACCACAGATCTATACAGCTTGATCATCAAGTTAAGTAGTTACGTTTCTTTGACACAATTTTCTATACTCACGCCATCTCCTGACCTGGCATTTAATTTACTGAAAACAGTCTTTTGTTCAGTAATGCGAATTTTGATAGTGTTTTGTCTTTGTTTATAGTTGTGTTATATCCAGTATTTCATTTGTGGCTATAGCATTTTATAAATATCCTGATGATGGGAGAGATGTACACTTCCGAAGTGTCGATTTCTAATCGTCTTTACCGCTGGCTTGATGCCCAAGAAGAAAGTGAATGTATTCGTCGCCAGGAAAGTTTCAGGTCTTATTTGTAATATTATGGAGCTTGTTCACCTTTCCCCGTTTTATAGCATCATTTAACGAATAATTAGACCTTTACGTTTCTCTTATTTACGAAACTGTTACACATTGGACAACAATTTTCTATTTGTAAGACTTCGAGCGCCCATGTTTGCATTTTCAACATTTTTAAAATTTATTTTTATTACAGCATGACTCATTGCATATTACTTTACAATACTACAATATAAGTGAGCTTATTTACCGATATTCATAAGCAATTACAGGATGTAAAATCAATTTAGTTTTCAGATTACTAAATTTAAATAGTTTGTAAGCTTTTAAAAATGAATGCTGTTGACATCAAATATGATGAACTTTGATTTCTTAAATCACTCTGTATTTTTAAAGAAAGAGGCGCAATTTCCAAGTAAAAACTGCCAAAAACTTTCTGGAAAATGCCAAAACACTTATCCCACGACCTTCTGCGGAAGGGGTTATCTTCTAGTCGAGTTCAGTGTATCGGAATTTCGCTGCGTAACGTATTTGCTTTGACTCGTTATGGTACAACTTCCAATTTACGACGTTACGTTCAAGTTCTGTTTATGAAAACACTGAATGACTGCGTGATAACTTATCTTTTGCGTAAATATATTATCTTTATACATGTAGTCACTTCTGATAACTTACAGAATAAAAACAAAGTTAAAATTAAGTTAATTGTAACACTTTTATCTAATCATAGAAGTATAAATGTATATTTCCATAGATTCTGAATAACTAACGATCCTTTCTTTATCTATTTACATCTAATAGGTATACGAATGTCATTTGTTAGTTATTCAGAGAATACACTTAAAGGGAAAAGTGACAAAACAAATGTAATTTTACATCACAGTTAAAAGGTGCTTCAGAAATAAATAAACAATTCATCATATGAGTTGTTTACATTAATTTTGGAAACTTAAAAGCTATGCAGTGTTATATTACATTTGCAGTGATTTATAATTAATATGTAAAGAATCCTGTACATTAGGATGCAGTGTTATGAATTAATATGCAATGAACTGGATTGGACTACGCTATGGAGGGGATTCGGCACTGAGGTCAAAACTTGGTCTCTTTTACAGTGCGATCCATATAGACCTGAACCATATCAATAGGCCATAATTTCCCTTTGAAAGCTCGTAGAATATAGAGATTTCTTTTAAAGACCTCAGAGGCTCTGAGAGAATTTTCAACACTGCAAATTGTAGACAGTTGACAGTCTTAAATGTCCATTATCTTTGATACGTCTGTAGACACTGAAGTTTATATGGGTATCTTCAAGACATTTGTGGAGCAGCTGGATGATATCGAATTGAGAAAAGGTTATTTCCAGCAAGATGGAGCAACGTGCCATACATCTAAAGACACCATGGAACTTGTAACCAGTTTCTTTGATAATCGAATAATATCAAAAGGTTTGTGACACCCCAGATCCCCTGACCTAACCTCACCGGATTTTTTTTTTTTGGGGGGGGGGTATCTAAAAAATAGTACAAGAATAGGCCACGGACAATTGATGTTCTCAAGGAATCTATTCGAACCGAAATAAGTAACATTGGCGAGGATACTCTCTGTAAAACTTCAGAGAATATGGTGAGACGAGTGTAAACATGTATAGGTGCTGGTGGAGGACACTTCCAACATTTTCTCTGAGATGTAAATGGTGTAATGTAATCTCCCAATTGTGTATTTTATTCTCCCAAAGTTACACTGTGTCCTATTATTAGTTCAAAAGTTATGGCCTAATGCAATGGTTCAGGTTTATATGGATCGCACTACCTTTGCCACCTACTGGAGCACCCCAGGGAGAAAGGATGAGGTGAGAGGAGACAGAGGGCTCCCGTACCAAGGAACACAGCAGTGCAGAGGACAGCATCTGAACACTTTACAGTTGGAAACTTCTCGGCAGGCCAGAACAACTGGCATCTCACCCTACTGTGGTCCGGAAACGGCCGCACAAGTCCGTTAATGCCCGCTTCGGTAGCGTAGATGATAGCATGTGTGCCTCACGTTCAAGAGGTCCTGAGTTCGAATCTCGGTTAGGGTGAGTTATCTGTAAAGGTTTTTTTCCGGCGTTTTCCCTTATTCTTCAAGACAGATGTCAGGTAGCTCTAAGCTCCATGGACCCTGGACTCATTTGGGCATCATTTCACCCTATTCATTCACCGTCGATATGACTTAACGTTGGAGGACGTAAATTAAAAAAAATCACTTCATGTTTTTTTCCCATCTTTTAAACCTTCCTTGTAATTAACAAAAATTAGGCAAAACTAAAATTAAGCAAATCGGTTCAGCCGTTCTCAAATTCTTGCGAGACTAACAAATATACAGAAAGACACACACACGCGCGCGCGCACGCACGCACTTACACACAAACAAAACCTTTATCCAAAACCTTTTGGAGGTTCAGAAAGTCTCAAAAATGTGTTTCTGGTGAAATTTCGTTAAAATATTTTGGTAGAATACAACACTTTAAAGAAAGTCAGCTCAAGTTCAGTAGTGTCTCTCAAGAGCAAGGTCGTGGAATCTCCTAGCGGTCAGTCTGCGGAGCGTTATCAGCGGAAGGTCAATGGGAACTGCCATCTACGTCACGCTTGCTACACGCGGATGTTTGTACTAGGCCGATAAGCTCTTCGGGGCATCACTTAATCATCGGAAATCATCCCAAAATAAGCAGTCACCTTTTTCGAGTGAAATGTTCCGCCGGGCTTCTTCCATTCTGGTGAATGAATAGCCTTGGGGGATCACGTAACTTGTTTTTTGCACGATAAGTAGGTATCTGAATGCCAGACCAAGGCTACGTCGTGTTTACTCGTTTAATTCTTGTTGGGGAAGCACTCACGCGACCGCATATAGGAAATTCCAGAGATGCATCATTAGAGATTGTGTAGTGCATTGCAATTCCGTCATTCTTTTCGGAAAATATAAAACGGGAGTGGTCAAAGAAATTGTTTTTTTTTTATAAACAATCACAGTTATTAATATGAGTTGCATACGTTATTCATCCTGGTTTCTCTGTTCATTTGTTTTTATTTATTGTTTGTATAACTTTACGTCCTCCAACGTTAAGTCATTTCAGACTTATCCAGATAACCCACGCTGACCGAGCTTCGAACTCGGAACCTCTTGAAGGAGATGCAGATAGGCTACCACCCACGCCACAGAGGCGGGCCATTTGGTTTTATAAAGTTCAGAGCTACTGAACTGCATCTTTTAGGATAAGAGAAAAGTAACTGAAAGAAACCTTATATCCTGACCGAGATTCGAACTCGGTACATCTTAAACGAGGCAGTTACGCTACCACCTACGCTACAAAGGCGGGCTATTTATATTTAAGAAGCCCATTAAGGTTAGAGTTGCCAACATTCGTCTTTTAAAATAATGGAAAAGTCACTGAAAGAAACCTTATCCAGATAAGTTACCCTGACCGAGATGGCCGCACCGTGGCTCAGTGGTTAGACCGCTTGGCTCTCACCAAGGCGGTCCGGGTTCGATCCCAGGCGACCGCAAAGGGAGAATTGTAATGGACAACACGGCGCTGGGGCGGGTTTTCTCCGGGACCTCCGGTTTCCCCTGCCATCTCATTCCACCGGTGCTCCATCTTCATCCCATGTATCATCAGTGTCACCGCCTGCGGTGCCGTATGTAGTAAAAGCGGGCGTTAAACACTACACACACACCCTGACCGAGATTTTAACTCGGGACCTCTTGAAGACGTGATGCAGGCACGCTAACACTCACGTTATAGAGGCGAGTCATTTGTTTTTAGAAAGTCCAAACAGGTTATTATGTTAGCTACCCAACATTGGTCTTTCAGGATAAGGGAAGAAACCTTATCCAGTTAACTCATTCTGTCCAAGATTCGAACTCGGGACCTCTTGAACATGAGACAGACGTGCTATCACCCATGCCACAGAGGCAGGATTTTTGTTTTTAAAAACTCCACAGCTTGGAGTTACCCAACTCCTCATAATGGCACGTAACAAAAACCTAAGATATTGTCATCCTCCGCTGCAGCGCCAACTGCGAGCCATTGGCCGTTGGAGTGAGATGTGGAGGATGGCCATTAGCCCCGAGAAGAGCTCTCCACTTCTCCTGGCTAAGGTGCGAGCTAGGCGACCAGATTGGTCGCTGAGGTTAAGGCAGAGGCAAATCCCTTGGGTTCCCACTGCCAAATACCTTGGCGTCCACCTGGATCGCGGTCTCACCTACGCACCTCATGTCCGGGTCAAAGCCGGACAAGGGCATGCAGCGTTAACACAGCTATACCCTATCCTAAAGTCCACCATGCCAACTCACCTCAAACTACGCCTATATTGGGCGATCATACCGCCCCTGATTCTGTACGGCTGCGAAGTCTGGGGATCAGCGGCTCCCACCACTATGCGCAGACTCCAGCGCGTCCAGAACAGGGCACTGCGCATTATCTACGATAGCGGGCATAGATTCCCGTCCCACATCCTACACACATACTCTGGGGTCCCGTATATCGTGGACGTGGTGCGGGAAAGATCCCGCACCATCTACGATAAGCTGGACTCCCATCCAAACATACTGGTGAACACCCTAGGCCGTTACGACCACAGGGTTCCTCGCCGGCGACCGAGCTACCGGTCACCCAAAGATGCCTTGGGTAACTAGTACTGAACAGGGCCACATTCCCCTGACTCCAACCTCCTAAGCCCAGAAATGGACTTGGTAAACTTAATACATTAACACTGTTCCTTTCCCTCTAGCCTGTTAAGCGGACTGTGCTCAGATGCCTCCCAGGCAGGCGGAAGAGCGCAGCCAGCATTGGCGCATCCCCCCTACACGGGGCGACTGCGCACACAAAGGCTAGATATGTCCACTGCCAAAAACAATCGCCTGAGACAATAATGACTCTTCTATACTGCCCAGATAAAGACGCAATAAGCGGCTAGGTGCTGGGCAGCATACACTCCGTCCAGGTAAACCTGGACGACTCGTCTCTTCTGCTGGAGTTACCCAACATTCATCTTTCAGGATCTGGGAAACCCTCGGATAAAACCTTATCCAGATAAATCAGCCTGACTGAGATTCGAACTCGAGACCTCTTGAACGTGAGACAGAAACGCTACCACATAAGCTACAGAGGCGGGTCATTTGTTTCTAGTAAGTCTGTGCAAAGTAACTGAGTGTTCCAGTCAGTTTCATAAATACATCGTATTAAATTGATGGATATGTTCGTAGCTATTTTAGCTTGGAGGGGAATTTTAAGTTTTATAGTGGTCATTCGGAGTGAGATGGTTGTTCTAATTACGTGTGAGAATATTTGAGATTAGAGTTACTGTTCTTTGTGATCTAAAGAAAATATTGGTACACACCAAATTGTAAAATGAGTACTTCCAACTAGCACAATAAGGGTTGTGTGTGTTTGTGTGTGTGTGTGTGTGTGTGTGTGTGTGTGTGTGTGTGTGTGTGTGTGTGTGTGTGTGTGTGTGTGTGTGTGTGTGTGTGTGTGTGTGTGTGTGTGTGTGTGTATAATTTACGTCCTCCAACGTTAAGTCATATGGGACGATAAATGGAATGGGTAAAATGATGCTCAAATGTGCCCAGGGTCCATGGAGCTTAAGAGTTACTCGACATTCGTCTTTAAGGATAAGGGAAACCCTGGAAAAAACCTTATACAGGTAACTCAGCCTGACCGACATTCGAACTCGGGACCTCTTGAACGTGAGGGAGACACGCTACCGAGGCGGGCACAATAAGGGTGTTTAGACCACTCGCATCGTTCCAAGGTGGTATGGGTTCAATCACAGGCGACCACAATGGGATTCGCAGTGGATGAAGCGGTACCTGGACGGATTTTCTCCAGTTTTTCGATTTGCCACACCATTTATTCCACCAATTGTTCAATTATCTTCCGTTTCACCTACATTTCATACCTTTTTCTCACTCTTATTGCAGTTTACGGGTCAAGCTTGCTCCTTAAGAATCTGCTACCACCAACTCCCATCTCTGTAGCGTGTCTGCTTCGAGGTCCTGAGTTCCAATCTGGGTCAGGGTGAGTTATCTGGATAATTTGTTTTCCCTGGGGTTTTCCCTTATCCTGAAATATGAGTGTCTGGTAACCCTAAGATCAATGGACACTGGTCTCACATGAGCATCATTTCACCCATTCATTATTATCTGATAACTTAACTTTGGAGGATACTAATTTTATTTTTTAAAAAATAACTTTAACATTTTTAAACAAAAAGGTAAAGGATTATAATTTTTATGTATTTACATAAATTTCTACTTTTCAAGAAACCTTGAAAATGGCATGATTTGTATTTGATATGATAATATGATTATATAAAAAAGAAATGTATTTATTTCATAAGAAGCATTTCAAACCTAATAACTCAAAAATTACGAAAATTTATACGTCCAGTCCCAAGTTTCCACTATCATCTCAATTGAATTTCAGATCTCCTTTTGATTTGCTGGAAAAGTTTAAGATGGTTAAGTTTAATGCCGTTTCGACATTGCTTCGGTAACTCCGTTCACTACTGAGAGAAACCGACAGATCCGTAGTTCAAATCCCGACTATGGCATTTAATATTACCGTGGAATTACACCTGTTTGGCCTTATTCATTCATTTCTTATCTTAAACATTCCTTTCCCAAAGCACACCAGTATATGCCATATCTGCACCATAAAGCCGCCATTACCTCTGTCGATTTTTATGTGTTTCCAGATAAGATATGTCCTAAGAAAGCACACTGAAAAACCGATCCACCAACACGCAACACGCAGCTCACCGTTAAACACCTCTTCACAGAATGCAAACAATATGCTAAACAACGATGGATTCATGAGATCGCTGGAAACTTATCTACTATACTCAAACCATCAAATTTCAAGCAAGTACTGCTCTTCCTCAAAAATACAAAAATGTATATGAAAATCTAGTAACATATAAATATATAATTTACAATTGTATTTTTTATATTATCATATGTATATATAGTTTCATTGACACTGTTTCGTATGAGAATTGTAACATAATATTGTGTCTCTGTGTGTAACTTCAGTGTTCTATGTACTGTTACTGCATTTCATATATTGTATCCATTATACATATTTTGTATATTTTGTATCACGTAGTCGCGATATGACCTTGCTGTTAAAGCGACTTTAAATAAATAAAAAAAGAAGCACACTGATTGCACGGAAATCCATTGAGTTTACGAGATCTAGTTTTCTTATAACTCATGTATTACTTACAGTAAAGAATAACAGAGAAGAAAACAAAAAAGCTGGTATGTCTTAATATATTGTATTGTTGATATAAAATCTATTTTTCTATCGACTTTGTTCTAATCATGATAGACAGTATTTGGACTTGACTATATGCATGACGCGAAAACAAAACACAACTACTTATATCAGTTTATTATTATTATTTATTATTATTATTATTATTATTATTATTATTATTATTATTATTATTATTATTATTATTATTATTATTATTATTATTATTATTATTATTATTATTATTATTATTATTATTATTATTATTATTATTATTATTATTATTATTATTATTATTATTATTATTATTATTATTATTATTATTATTATTATTATTATTATTATTATTATTATTATTATTATTATTATTATTATTATTATTATTATTATTATTATTATTATTATTATTATTATTATTATTATTATTATTATTATTATTATTATTATTATTATTATTATTATTATTATTATTATTATTATTATTATTATTATTATTATTATTATTATTATTATTATTATTATTATTATTATTATTATTATTATTATTATTATTATTATTATTATTATTATTATTATTATTATTATTATTATTATTATTATTATTATTATTATTATTATTATTATTATTATTATTATTATTATTATTATTATTATTATTATTATTATTATTATAAGGTAACTCTTGTTGGTAAATGCAATTATTTTTCATAACTATTGCTAAATAACCTAAAAACCGTGTTAAGTCTTAACATCTATTGGTGAAATCTGGCATTAGAAAGGAAACTGATGTAAATAAAAATGTCCGCGAAACGCGCCTGGAAGTTGTATTACTACGTCCTGGCCTCAGCATGCGATCTGTATAAGAATAAATCCTTCTGACAAGGACCACGTGACTGGTATAAATACGAGGGTGGGTCAAAAAGTAATGTCTCCTATTTTTTTCTCTTTTAATTCGCAAGAAAATTGAATCCAATTTACATAGCTTGAAAACTACAACATTGACGATTAATCTGTCACTATTCAATATAATCTCCGTCCTTTTCCACAGTTTTGGTCCACCTTTTAACTAGGGCATGTATTCCAGTGTGGTAAAACACACGGTCTTGCTTCCTAAGTCATTGACGCACGGACGTTTTCACAGCCTCCTCATCTTCAAAATGAATCCCACGATGAGCTTCCTTTAGTGGCCCGAACAGATGAAAGTCTGATGGTGCCAGGTCAGGGCTGTAAGACTTGCCATCCCAATTTCTCAATTTCTGCAGTGGTGTAACGGCTGGTGTGTGGTCTTGCATTGTCATGCAAAAGAAGAATATCCGCCATAGTTTTTGTTGGGCGAACTCGGCGAAGACGTGCTTTCAGATTTTTGAGAGCTCTGACATATTGGACAGAATTTATTGTGCATCCCTGCTCCAAAAAATCAATCATACGCACACCCTCTGCATCCCAAAACACTCTCGCCATAAATTTCCCTGACGACCGCTGAGTTATGAATCTTTTTTCTTCGGTGACGTTGTGTGATGCCATTCCATTGACTGCCTCTTTAACTCAGGTTCAAAAAAATGAAAACACGTTTTGTCTCCAGTAACAATTTTTCCCAGAAACTCCTCTCCCTCCAAATTGAAGCACTGCAAGTGTTCGGAGGCTATTGTTTTCCTTGTTTCTTTGTTTTGGGCGGTTAACATTCTTGGTACCCAACGTGAATAAACTTTTGAGTAACCCAGTTGTTGAATAATCGTCATCACACTGCCTTTACTGAGGGAGGTAATACGACACAATTCACCTGTTGTTACCCGGCGATCACCAAGAATGATATCATCGACTCGCTGAATGTTGCATGGAGTCACTGCAGTCACCGGCCTGCCGCTTCGTTTTACATCTGTCAATGGTGTTTGCCCTTCAGCTTCGTTACAGCGACGAACCCATCGTCTAACAGTGCTGACATCCACCGTTGCATCACCATACACATTTTTTAGCCTTTCGTGAATGCGAATTGGCGTTTCACCTTCCGCACTCAAAAATTCAATCACAGAACGCTGTCTAGTACGAATGTCGATGTCAGCCTTTGCAAGAGGATGCAGTGCTGCCACCTGTTGACTTTGGAAGTTACTACTGCAGGGGATTGGAGAAGAAGGCCTGAGGAATTGCACCAAATTCAAAGTTTTCACATAACTTACTTATTTAAGGAAAAAAAATAGGAGGCATTACTTTTTGACCCACCTTCGTATATCTTTTGAAAAATCGTAATTCCGTAAACACACTTCGAGATATGCAATAGCTGAAGCATTTTAGCAGCGAAGTTTGTGTTTACGCAATGGAGACCGGAAATACTTATCGGATACTTCCGTTATCTCCTCACAAATGCAAACATAAACATTCAGTATAATAGTTTCTTTCACCACTGTTAAGGATTTTCCTTCTGCGATGTTTCACACAGTTTATAAACAGAAAGACGTGGGACAGAACACACATTACGTAATCATTTGCGTCTCCTAAATTGCACAAATAAATGTTAACAAATACTCTTGCTTCGCTAGTGTTTAGGCAAACATATCGGAGTTACTAAAACAAATCAGACATAGAAAATCAATAGGGCAGAGCGGGGCTATACGCTCATTTCAAATTTATGGTGTTATAATACAAATAAAAAACAATTTTTTATGTTAAACATAGAGCAGAACAGTGTTTATTATAAACACACATATTTTACTTGCTATAGTTGTGATCAAATAAAACAGCGAATGTTGCACAGAAAGTAAATCTCAGAATTAATGGGGCTATTAGCGTTTACAGTACTTTTGCATTTTAATTAATGACACTGGGAGGTTATTTTTACCCAGACAGGGCTAGTTTTTTAAGAATATTGAAATATAAATATACAAAAAACTAAACATTGCAATAAATTCAAATTTGGTGTGATTATAGTATAAGGATGTGTGCATTTATCTATGGTATGCAGATTTTTCTGTTTGTTTCAACTTAATGTTCCTCTGGTGTTCTTTTTGCCTGGTAATGGGGAGCCCACTTTCGCCTATATTAGCAGACCTATACATGAGCTATTTTGAAACACACATAGTAAAGGCCTTCCCACAGATTTATAAATTTTGGCAGAGATATGCTGATGATGTTTTTGCTATCATTCCGGAAAAACTTAGAGAAGATTCTCTAAAATTACTAAACCTGCAAGATAATCACATCCAATTTACTATGGAAGTAGAAAGAGACAACACCCTACCCTTTTTGGACCTCAAGATAACTAGAAATCGTCATGGTGTAGATTTTGGAATATACAGGAAGCCCACACACATAGATAATTACATAAAGAAAAATGAATACAACCCAGTTTCACATCAACTAGCTGTCTTTAGAAGTCTAATTCACCGGCTATACAACGTCCCACTGAGTAAGGATGAATTTTTGAAAGAACAACAACACATAAAAGAAACAGCAGTATTAAATGGATTCAACCCAGACATCATAAGGAACATGATGAAGAGGAAAGAAAAACTGAAGATAAGATCAAAAAATACCACTCTCACACCACTTAATAACACAAATTGGCAATATAGAAAATTCACCTACCATCCATGGGCTTTTAGAAAATTTGAACAAATCTTCAAAAGACTAAACTTAAAACTAGCACCCCAAAACAAATTCAGTCTGAGGAACCTGCTAAATAAACCACTGAAAAATACAATCCCCAACAATTTGAAATCAGGAATTTATCAGATTAATTGTGAAACCTGTGAAAAAAGCTACATAGGAAAAACTAAAAGAAACTTGTTAACCAGGCAAAAGGAACACCAGAGGAACATTAAGTTGAAACAAACAGAAAAATCTGCAGTTTCACACCATTTTCCGACAGAAAACCACAACATTGGCCACAACATTAAACTGTTAAAATCTTTAAGTACACCCATAGAATTGGATATTTGGGAAAAAATACTCATAAACAAAAACCGTGATAAGGTTATAAATTTTGAAATCCCGGCATTAAATGAAGTATTAAAACTTAGTGCCCCTAACACCAGATGGCAGAGTGATCGGAGCTCCGTAGTAGTGGAAGAAGAGAGAGGTTCATCTAGTCACCAAACAGCTGAGGATGAGATCGAATGATCTTGAAAACGTTTCAATTATACATCAACAAGTAAGTGAAGACTGAGTGTAAACATAGTGACTCATAAATTCAAACTTAAATATGAATATAAAAGTTAGAGTAATGTGTTCAAGGAACATTAAAAAATAAGCACTAAACATTTTGTACCAATATCTTTTATAGTTTCTGAGAAACATGCACCTAAAGTATGACAAATCAAGGTTTTGGGAAATCACGATTAAAGATTAAGCAACATTCTTTTTAAATTATACATTCTCTCAGAACACGCCTGCTTCATATTCCTGCTCAGTTAGGTTTTCCTCATATTTTCCTTTCCTTTTCTTCCTTCTAGCTCTACTTTCAAGTAACGGAGCTGTTGTTTTTGCCTCTGAGAATCGACGCACATCTTTTGTTTAGACATGCTGTCCTCATATTTTCACCAACCTTCATACCCATTTTTGTCATTACTTTATGCCTACCATGTCATATACAACAATTTTTAAAGTTTTTGGCCCAACATGCACAGTTTTTGGAATTCTTTCCCATATTATATGATGAAAACTTTCATTTGGGTTTTGGGTTCGACTATGCAAGCTCTTTCTCAGTAATTCATCTTGAGACAGTTTCCTAAATACTGGTTTAATTGTCAACAGAACCTCTTCTGGAAGAGAGTGTTAATGCTTATAAATTTATTTCCTAATCTAAGCTCTTTGAAAGCCACACCATGGATACAAACCATGCTATGGATTACTATATGGGGATAACTTATGAAAATAAATGGCCCAAATAGCTTGTTTCTTTTCTGCAATTGTTTTAGCTGTATTTCTCCTGATAGCTAGTCCACAATGCTGCTGGAGGAGGTCAATCTCACTGTCTGTTAGTCTTCCACTACCTGCTAGTGGTTTGCCATCTGGAAGAATCTTTCCCTTCATACTACATCAGAAAGTGGGAGTGTCATTGCAGTGTCATCTTTAAATTGATGGAATAAAGGGCTTTAATACCAGCTGACACCCTAAGTTATATATAATTTAAAGGCTGAAGAAGTATATAATTTTTAATACTAAAAATAAAAAAATCGATTTTGTGAAGCCCATCGACCTCCCAGTACCCGTAAATGCATTTGCCACAAATGAAGTTTTTCTTGCCAACTGCACCAACGCACACTTCGTGAAACCCATAGTCCACATTTCTGGCGTTTGATCCAGAATCCTTTTGTTGCTGACAAAATCCACATGGTGCATCTTCCTCATCACTGTATTCTATTTGGACTGGAACCAAGTCATCACTTGACTCACTATTCCCACAATTTAGTTTTACAATAGGTCTACGCTTTGCACTTTTTGTTCCGATGTATTTTAACCTGGAAACTAAATTTTCCTCCTCCTCCAAACTGAACTCTGTATGATGACTAATTGATTTGTACACTCCTACTAAAGCTTCTTGACGTTCATGTGCATGAACACGATCCTTGAGTGTAGAGTAAGGCACGCTGCTCCTCTCATACTTACGCCGTTTAATACGCTCGTAACAGCACGAGCAATGTCGTCTTCGTCCAGTTTCGTTCCAGCTTCCTTTGTTTATATGTGTGTACTATCTGTAACGATCAAATAAAATTCAGTAATAGTTGTAAAAGAAATAATTAGGTTAAAAGAGTACAAAAAACCTATACTGTAACTGGGCGAGAATAGCCCCTCTTTGCTTGGGCGGAATAGCCCCAAATGTTGATCTTTTGAAATTACGTACCATGTGAGAGCTATGATAAAAGAAACGCGCCATCTGCTATGCATGGACGTAACCGAAACTATGACCTACACTGACTTTCAATCAAATATCTATCTGCAGATACTAGACCCTAAGTTACAAACTGTATTACTTATTCAAGGCAAAAAGCGCAACGTAAGTTACTTACCTTGTAATCTTCTTCTGTTAATACTATTAAAACAGTAGCCTACAACCTCAAGTAAATTCATAGAAATGTCACACAAATACCAAGCTTGACAATGAACTGGCAAGGTAGTCATCGCTGCCCATGATTGTTGGGCAGTAAACCAATTCTCTTATTTCGGGCGGAAAAGCCCCGTGAGCGGAATAGTCACGCCCTACCCTATAGCAGATAGCCTCTGTAAATACCTCAGTTAACACCACCAACTAGAGGTGCCGTTTTTCTCAATCTCGAATGCCAGTGTCTGGTCCATATTCTAGATTCTTCTGTTTGTATGCAAATGATTATGCTATGGACTATTGAGATCTCTAGTGCAAGTGAGACTGGACCAGCTCAATAGCCAAATCCATGCAAGGAGAAAGAGGAGGAAGGTCCTACAGTAGTGGTGATATGAACTTGGTGAGTTGGTCTATACTTCGTCTATACTTAAAAACAATACTTCCAGCCTGACCTCGCAATAATTGCCTTTGTGAGTCGCCACTAAATTCACCGCAAGAAGCCATTGCACTATTTAACTCTTACTCTACTGTTGTATAAAGAACAACTGAATGATATTGATCTGAACTCTCCAGAGTAAATAAACACTTCTTATCCAGCATTCATTCATAAACATAAGCATACAGCATTCCACAGGCTAACAGGAAATGAAGTGTTTGCTCTTTCTCGAATTTAACACCTTGACTTATTCACAGTAATTCTTTTATCTGTCACGTCAGTAGTTTAAATTTCAGTTCTGAGTAATTAAAAGTATATGTACATACATACACGCCAACCACTTTGAACTGAGATTATGAACCATTCATAAGCAAAGATATAATGTGACCAGATACGTTCTGCCAGGGCAGCAGGAAATTTATTGTTTCCTCTCGCTCGAATTGGGTTATTCAAAGTAATTCTTTTATCACGTCATGTCAAACATTTACGTTTCAGTTCTGAGTAATTACAAATATACGTACACGCATACATACCAACCAATAATGATATTCATACAGTGCTTACGTCGTGATTTATTGTTATAATACAGGTAATAGTGGTGTATTTGTATTAGAAAAACTATTTGAGCTAAAAATATGGGGTTTTCATGGTTATGTTAGATACATTACTCTCTACCTTCCACATGGAACAGTTTTGGCAAAATCTGAATTTTTGTCTTAGTACGAATAGTAGTTCATACAGATTGATTAGGTTGGCGCTCGTCACACACCACTTAGCGAGAATGAAATACGACAACACCGCAGAACTCCGATTGGTTGCTCACCTAGTAGCGCTCAAGGACAAACACCTTCCCATTTCCGAACGCGTTCGTAGGGAGGTACGCGGCCCTGGGTTTCCAGGAACGTGCCTTCATGGCAGTGGTATCTTTGGATGTCGAAAAGGCCTTCTCCACGATATGGCATGCCGATCTGATCTTCAAACTTATCCAACTGGGGCTACCTACACAGCTAATCAACATCCTACACAGCTTTCTCAGGCACAGATCATTTAAAGTCACAATAGCGGGGAAAACATCTACACTGAGACCCGTGAGAGGCGGAGTCCCCGAAGGCTCTGTACTATCCCCCACACTATTTAGTGTTTTTATGGCAGATTTTCCAACTCAACCACAGGTCGAAATGGCACAATACGCTAACGACGTGTTGTTGTTCTGCAAAAACAGACATATACTCAGAGCCTTCAACCCAATTCAGAGACACCTCCGTCTTACACAAGAATGGTGCAGGCGTTGGCGGATGTCCGTAAATCCGGACAAAAGCCACGCCATTCTTTTTACGAAGCGCCACACCCCCGCTGACTGCCCCAACTTCCACTTCAGGGGCCGAAGGATAGAGTGGACTAATTCCATCAAGTACCTGGGCTTTCAACTTGATAGAGGCCTAACTTTCCGCGGACACATCAGGGAACTATCGGCACGGGTACAGGGGGCTATTGCCTCTCTATACCCAATGCTGGGTTCGGGCTCGATGCCAGTCCGCTTAAAGCTACACCTCTTTCGAGCGCTGATAATCCCACTCCTGTTGTACGCCTGTGAAATCTGGGGCATGGCTGCAGATAGCTGGATAGCATACGTTCAGCGTGCACAGAATGGAGGACTCCGATCCATCTATTCTGTGGGCCGTTCTTTTCCCGTGAGGTTGCTTCACGAAGCTTCCCTTCTCCCATACGTGGAGGACGAAATTACACGCCGGGCAACAAAATTTTACGATAAAATTCCTGCTCACAGAAGCGCCCTGGTTCGGTCTCTAGGAGACTACGACGCTGCGAGACGCCGCTTCAGGCGTTACAGGGTATCCCGTATGGCTTGCGGGCATCCGAGGTAACAAAGGAGTTAATCCTTACAGCAGCACAAGCTAAATTACAAAACTCCAAAAGAGCTGTATGGCTACAAAATTTACCCCACTTTAGAATAATAAAACACCAGGGTGTAAACAAAAAAGCGGTTTGGCATCCTGTACAAAATTAAAGAGGAGCAAAAAGCTACCTCAACAAATTTTCCTCAACAAAAAACATCACATCATCCTACAAATATCACAATTAACAACCTGCGGTCAGATCCAAAACCTGGGTGGGTACGCAGCAAAAACCTTCTGGCTGTTAACAGCCTGTCAGTATTTGACTTGGACTTGGACTTGGACCTTCCCATTTGAAACACATAAGAGAGGTGTAGTCAATGGATAACTTCGGTCATACACATAGGTTCGCATGTGTCCAACTCGGAACTACGTTGTAATCCGCAGCCGATGCACACAGCTTATCACGTGCTTTTGTTTACATCAGTTTTCCTATGGCTAACGGGATTATAATTACCTCAAGCTACAAAAAGTATACGTTCTTACATATTAATTGCTTTCAGCATCGTTGTAAAAACGGTAGAAAAAACAAACAATACTACGAAATGCTACCTAAACAAATAATCCTGCGAAAAAAGTTATTTGAAACAAATTGTAAGTTTTATTTATTTCCCCTAACGAAGGTTTTTTATTTTTTGTTTTTCTTATTTAGGTGTATAAAATTCATGAGATTTATAGGGGTGCTTTTATATTTATTCAGGGGCCTCAAAATAAAATCACATTACGTTCATCTTCAGTGGTATACATTGCGCTACAGAATAATCAATCTTTTTTTAAAAAAAAAAAAAAAAAAGGTGCCGTCTGTCTGCATAAAAGAACCAGTCTTGCTCACATGAATTTTTCTATCCACTCTTCCATAACCTGTTAAAAGCCCTCTTCTATGTACGTACTTCATGTTAATCGAAATAGGTTTTATTGCATTATTCCATGGGAATAATGGAATACAGTGAGTCCAAATGACAGTGAAAGCTTTTAAGAGCTAGTTGCCGAATGATGGCTTTGAAATTGCGTCCTCTTTGGATGACCAAATGAAAAATTATAACGACTTCACACTTGAGATAAAAGTATTAAAAAATCCAAACCCATAAAACAGATTACCAATCTTAGAAATGCTTAACTCTATAAAAAGTTTTATTCCACATAAACTGTCGGCTTTGTCAAGGACTATGTTTTTAATTAACTAAGATTTTGTCTATCTTTTCGCTCTAGCATCTTTAAAAAGTCGTTCAGAAATAAGACCTCAGTGACCTTCTCACAAAAGTAAATATACTGTTCAAGAAGATATGGTATGTTAATCAAAATCATTAGAACCATTTAGAGCCACTTTGTAAAAATAAATAAATAATAAACAAATAAGTAAATAAATAAAAAAATCGAAACATGAAACAGGTACTTAAATATAATCCCAGCAAAAATTGTTTGTGGATTTTAAATGTTGGTTAAATTTGAGAAATGTTAAAATGGTTATTTAGTGAAACATTAACGTGATAAGTGATAAAACAAAAGAGAAGCGCAGTGAATGAAGTAGGACGAGTAGGTGATCGCCGCAGTAGTCATGAAGCAGTTTAGATTTTGATGCAGGATTCTTTCCCTTAAACCACCTGGTCCTACACAGAAAAATGTTCACGAGCCGCCACTTTAGAATAGATGTATGAAATCAGAAAATTCATAGCTCAAAATAAACACAATAATGCACTATTCTACGTTATTTCTTGCCTTCCTTCGACTTTTGTTTGTAATATTTTTAAGTACAGGTCATCTGATCTCATAGACGTTTTTGCATTTATTTTCTCATGGTTGACAGAGTGTGCGAGAGGTTAAAGACTTCACAAAATCGCGAACTATGTGGGTTTTAGTTGTTGCATCATAACATTTGCCATAAATAACAAGAGAGATGAAGGTCCCGCTGAGATAAACGTATATTTGTCCCTAGGTCGACCTCCGAAAATGCTGGTGAATGTACCGGAGGGAATAACCCCTGATCTGTTATCACTGCGCTCCGAGGGAAACCCCGGCATGCGGGTCTCTCTCTCTGGAAGGTTCCCATTACGTCACAACGGTTGCACTGATTGTACTTGAAAAGTGCCGTTACAGTTACGGGGAAACCGATCATCCCCACTCTCTCAACTGTTCCGGCAAGGAACTCGGAAGCAATATCGCACACCTTGAAAGTTCAAGAAAACAGTAGAAATGGAAAGTAGCATTTCAAACACTGAACTGTGGCTCTTAAGTAGAACCTGGAGGTTCAGGCATTTATTAAAATCAAATTACGTAGGCAAGAAAGCTGCTCCAGAAACTTCACGATATGTTTTTCATTTGTCTTAAAAAATAGCTTAAAATTATGACATTTTTATCAAAATGATAGCTGTTTTGCGTGAAAATCAACATTTTCGTACCTTTTTACACGTTTTTATCTTGAAAGATGCAAGTCAGGTAACTCTAAGTTCTATGAACCCTGGGCCCATTTCAGCAGCATTTTAGCCATTCCATTCATCGTCCAATTAATGTTGGAGGACGTAAATTACAAAAAGGAAAAGTAATTAATGGTGAAGCAATTTTCTTGATAATTTTTGTATTGCAATTTTCGTGTATGTGTTGAGAAAGAATAGTCACTTTTTGAATTCTGTGCAGATGTTGAATTCTATGCTTAATTGTTATTATATTTTGGTAAAACATTTTCTTTCGTGATTAAATTTTAGAGTAAACTACACAGCAAAACTTTCTATCAGTCTGTAACACATATTCACGAAAATCTCCGAAGTTTACTTTTCAGAGGTTAAATTGAATTTAAGCAGCGTTACTAAACACTGTAACAGGCTTTCACTATTGAACAGAAAAGGTTCCATTCCTAATACAAGGAAACCTAGTTTAATGAGAAATGTTGAACCCTTAGCAGGTAGAAAGTATCAAACAAAGGATAGTCGCTTTTCAAAGGGCGTGCACCATTTAACTTTGCTTGGAGTAATAAAAGAAATGAAGATCAAAATTGCAAAGGTTTGTCAAAAGATCTTGAAAGGAAAACAAAAACGGGTTCTATTGTTCACCTCAGTTGATTATGTTTTTTTAACCTTTGCTTAATAACTGCCCAAATCTACATTTTGTCTAACACGTGAGCTGAAACTTCCTGTAGAAATTAAGATGTGTAATTAATAAATAAATTGTACCATACCTATACATTTCCTGACATTCATGCTGCACAATGAACCTTTTAAAAAGCACACTTAAAGCAAATTTCATTATATTAAACAATTTCTCAACATATTTTCGATTTTATCATCAAAAATCGTTTAAAATACAAAATGACCCTGTATACATTCTAATATATAATAATTGTTTACAAAAATGTTATAAAACAATAACAGAGAAAAGTTTATATTAGACAAATGTTTTAATTCTTTGATTTCATAATACAGCTTCGTTTTAATTGCTTGTATAACTATCCAAGAAACTGAAAATGCTTCTCAGATATATTTTTGAACCATAAAAATCTGCTAGCAAAATATGGACTCCGGATATCAATAAATAAAGCAAAACGACTTTTCAAAGGAAGCACGTCTTTGATCCAAAATAACAATAAGTAACGAAGTACTTTAACAATCAAAAATTTAATTGTTTAATAAGTAAGGAAAGCAAAATTCAACATGTGATTTGAAACAGCGTCGAAAATTACGAAACAAATTTACTGTTTGTAAGATAAATTTAATAATTTCAACCAAGCCCTAACAAAATGCATATAAAATGCAAATGCACAATAAAACAGAGTTTTAGTGAAGTTCTGAACAAAACACAAAGTAAATGTTATTGTTATTGAAAACAAAACAGGGGAGAAACGTCAAAATAGTACAACTACAGATTTGCAAATAAGAGAAAAGCTTTTAAATACCCTAAGTATCCTACTAAAGATATACGCTGTTTATATTATGTCTATAAAATGCTAAATTGTTTTTATTATGCACTGTGTTGAAGTAAATTAAAAAATAATTGCCTTTGGTTGGGTTTGAATGTCAGCGCTAGCAAAATGCGATTTTAATTACAAATCAATTGGGCTTGGTTGGTTTAAAAGCGATTTTATTTGTTTTAGAAAATAAATGGAAGCAACTTTTTTATTAAATCAGAAATATTTTACAATTTTACGTTGATTATACATAAAAAATAAAGAAAACTTTCCAAGCTCTCTCTCTACGCATGGCAGCTGTGAACCTCGAGACCAGGATAACACAATTTCGTGTGATCTGTCCACGCTTGAACGATACTAGTTCTATTAGCGTTGTTAAAGAAAGTATTTAAGCTTTCTATTTTCTCTAAAAGTTCTGACTTTCTTCCCATTATAATTTACATAATCCTGTAAATATTATAGCATACATATAACAAAACATTTTCCTTTTCATCTTATGTATCTACTTAGGTAATTGAGCTGAAATAATCCCAGTTTACGGGATATAAACTTGGTAGCTTTCACAGTAAGGAAAACAAAACACAACTCTACCCAAACTAATCTCATACTTTGTTAATAACGAATCCATGTTGGTGAAAAAATTATAAGAAATTGTTGGACATCTACTGTAATGGTTCCCAGCGTTTTAATCTGTACTGGGCATGGAAGACCGCTTAGTTTTGCTTAGAAACTTAAGTTTCTGTACATTGGGACCATCAGCTTTACTTCCCTTCCGAAGTAAGCCATATTAGGGAATTTTATTCCCCAAAAATTCCACCGCCCTCCTACGAGCTTGAACCTGCGACCTCGGGAAACAGAAGCTAGCATGTTACCCCTATACCTGATTGCAAGTAGCTTTCTACGTGAAAGTTCAATCAGAGAGAACTTAAATTCAATAGTAGGTACTGAAGTGGCTAATAATTATTAAAATTTCTTATAATTGTGCTAAAATTATTACAGATTTTTCAACATAATCACAGTGTAAAATTAATTTTCATTGTTATACGTGTATAACTTTAGGGGGAAGATGAATAAGAAAAAGAAGAACTTTATAAAAATTATATTTGGAAAGCAAAACTTTAATTTTGCATGTTACTTCTTCCCTCGTAATTCATTACAATCAAAGTACAACATTAAAACTTCTAGAAAAATAAACTGATATAATGAAACCCTTAATTTTCTAAAAATGTGTCATATATTAAATCATTTAAACTATATTAAATATCAGAAGATACCTTCATTAATGTTTAGAGAACCAACAGGGGGATGTTAAAGGAATTGAGCAAAACTTGAGTGTGTTTATTAATTATAGAAAATGAAGGAAAACAAGACTGCGAAAGACTGTATTGTTTCGTGATTCGTAACCTCAAAATACAGAGGTCCCTTGCGATTCCTGGCAGTAAGATTGACTTTTTTCTTTAACGAGGTTTAATATCCAACTTTCCAAGAGTCTGGAAGTGCGAGTGAATGTGTTTATATGTGTGAATTTAACGCATTAATAAAAATGTAATACCAACCCAAAGATTAAGCCAACTGGAAACAACTGAACATCATTTCTAATGAGCAATTGTTCCAAAAGCTACCAATATGACCCCAGATATAAAGAAACATCATACACACGGGAAAACAATAACAGAAGACTATCTATCTGCATTTCTTTAATTAGGATTATTCCCCCTCCCTCCATAGAGTCTGAAATTTGGGATGAGAACGTATACCGGAAAATAAGTTTAAAATCATGAACATCAACAACATAACCTAAAAAAATGTTCGAAGTTTGAAATCACCATCTTATCTTTTAGAATTATTTCCCATAGTTATGAAAATTTAAAAGGGAGAGAAAACATGTTGAGAAAAGTCAATTCTAAAATATCACTTATCTACGAGCGTCCACTTAAATTACCTGAAATGACCTGAGAGGCAAAACTGCAATTACGTCCTGATTTTACACTTGACGACTTGTGTTTTATAAAAGTGACTCTTGATATTATTCTTCTTTATTATTCAAAAATTCAATATGGGATACTTTTAACAGTAAATATTTCGAAAATCTATTTGACAAAAGTAATCATTTCAATGAACATTGCAGCAAGAATTTTCTATCCCATGATTTTGGTACAAATTTGTACAAACTTCACACAGAGTAAAAGAGGCCTCACAGACAACTCACAAAGTTTTCAAGATGTACAATTTATACTTTTGAAATTATCTTAGCATGTTGAAATGATACTTTAGAACATAAAATAACGAAAATTGTTTTATGTAAAAGGATTTTGGTGAAAACCTTTATGTAGTGCCCTTAAGAGTACAGAAATCATGCACCCATTTTTATGATATTTACTTTTTATTTCATACAAATATTTTATTAACTTCTGAAGCATGGGTAGCGAAATATGTTAGGCATGCAGTAAACATTCCAGAACGTGTTGCTCATAAAAGTAATTAAGGATTCCCAGGAAATGATTCTTCAAGGACATGGAACTTTCCTGTCGGCTTGTGTGCATCCCAAGCCTTAAATTAAACTCTTTGACCATAACTGGGATGGAAAGCCGACCAATTGATGACCTCGTGAGGGAGATTGCCGGCAAAGAAAAAAAAATCTTGAGACATACTACGAAGGCATTGGAAAGGGGGGAAATGCTGGTACAGAGAAAGGGGGGATAGAAGTAGGAGAAGTGTGAGAGGGCGAGAAGGGAATTAGGAGGGGGGCTTGGTAACATAAGCAAGTTACACACGACCGGGTACATATACAAGTTTGAGTACCAGAGGATTCCAAGTCATTCTAGCGGTAACCTAGCAACGCAGAGCTGCTCTACTTCGATAAAAGTGTTTTATTGCGTGTATCGATACCAAAACATGGCTTCCATGCTGTCAGCGGTATTGCTGTCCATTCTGGTGGCTTTTGCTAGCGCCAGAGCCTATCACGACGCCATTGTTGGTGAGTACTTTCAGTCATTTACCGAGCTATTATTCCCAACGGAGCTATGCGCATGCCTAGACTTCGGGCTAATTAAACTTCGCTTCGCTGCATTTCCGAAAGAGGGCATTGTTCCGCCGAGCTGTGATTGGTTGCTTCCTACAAGAGATTCTGTTTAACATTTTTATCCAAAAACTTCAACAATTAATATACATTTTATATATGGTAAAACTATATTGAAAGTCCTATCTAACACTAATTTATTTTCATGCTAAACTTAGAACTTTTTCTTGTCATTGTTGCCTCACATAATTTTAATGCACTGCATTTTCATTGACTTCAGAAAGCATTTTTATTTAGCTTTAATGTTCTAACAGTCAAATTAATGCAAAGAAAATTCTTATCAAACATATTTTTATTTTACTGCTCCTATATTTTTTTAAACAACTGCCTTCATTTTAAACTTCTCAATTTATGGTGCTTACAAAATTAATTTACAAGTATTCGTTAGTGTAATTAATGCTGATCTCACCGATATTGCTTTAAATTGACGAAAAAGTAAGCACGTGAAGTCATAAAAGCAATCAATAAATAGATTTAATTTCCTGAATTTGATATTTAATGGCACATTTAATATCTAGTGGTATACGCCAATCATTCAACCTTTCCCAGGTATGACACAGGGACTATTAGTAATAATTGTTATATCCTGATTTACCTATGTTCATTAATAGAATCTACGTGCCACAAAATAGTTTAAAATATAAGTATATAGAAGCGAATTCTCTTTGTATAAGCTAAATTAGTTAACAAAATACAGAACAGCAAAATACCATGCACTTCATCATTAGATCATCATGACACCACTGCACCATTGCTAGAACTAAATGTAAGTCTTTTTATTGTTTTATTTTTATTTATTTTTATCATTCAACAGTATGATTCATCTCTATACTACTTAGAGACTATTCAAAATATTGCTTCTTCAATTACGTACTTATTTTAAGCTCTTAACATAACTAGGAATTTAAGTTGGCCACTTTTGCTTTCTTTTCTTTTTTTTTTTAACCATTTAATTCGACAACTGCACCTGTCAACTTCAGTTGTATACTATCCTTCTGGTTTTTTCTTCAGTCTATTGTTAGTGTTTCGGCCTGTGTACTGTTTCCCTGGTAACTATTCCATAAAATACTCCAAACACTAGAAGCCATCAGGGTTTACAATCGTACTATGGGTTTCTAAGATATTCAATTAAAACAGATCCGTAATAAAATATATGCGTTTTGTAGCATTCAATTATTCTACTTACATAATGTAAGGTCAAACAGAACTCCCTAATGACAACAATGGCTTCCACCGTTCCCCATTTCTGAATCCTAATGGATTCCAGCTCTACACCTATAACTAAGGCCTGTATATTATACAAAATACACTGGTTGGTAATAAATCTCAGTTTTGCAGGTTTAATCTAATTTTGAAATACTTGGAAGCGATATAATGGCCTTTTTGCCTTTTTAATCTCCATATGTCAATTTTTATCCTGTTTAGATCATCTGGTTATGAAACTTTTTCGTTTCTTTTCAATGTATATATTACATTCAAGGGAAATCTTGATAAGGACATCATTTGGACGTCCGTTTTTTCGAATGTGAGCATCTTTTTTATTCCAATGTTTGTTATTAAGGATTCACTTCTCTTTAAAAACAGCTTCACCATTACCTATCCAAAAGTATTTAAAGGATAACATTATTACGAATAATGATTGGTAAAAATAGACATAAAATGATGCGTAAATTCAGCCGACCATTGAAAAGTATAACATGGTTTTCTATGGATTGAAAATGTTTACCTTATAATTTTTCTGAAAAGATAGTTGATCACTTAATAATCAAATATTTCATCAGTCAACAACTAACAACAATGCATAAATCTGCTCTCGCTTCAGAGTGGTGACAAAAAAAATCGGGCATCTAGCAGACGCAATTTATTTTAGGTTCATAAAAAGAATTCATTAAAGATGACGGAAGAGTTAATGCGGTAATATTTACAACAATATCTACAGATAATCTACAATAATAAAAATCTGACGATAAACAATTGCCTGTTAAAAAACATTTGGGATTTACATGCATCAACCTTCAGACATTCTTGAGCATGCTTGAGGACGTGCATTCTGATTTCGTGGTGCAGATTTGGCCTGCAGCCAATGCAATTTGTGTTGTTTGAGATTTCTAAGGTCGCACTGACCTGCCTGCAAAACGAAACTTCAAGCAGAATTTACGATAAGACAAAACGTTGAGTTCTTTAGCCCATTATGGACATTGAACCACATGCTGAGCACGATAATGTGACGTTTGAACAAAAACATTTGATAAGCATAGTATTGGTCAGGGGTTTCCCGTACACGATAAGGCTACCCAGATTGCTTTTAGTGAAAACTTCATTGTTAAGCCTGTTCGACTGATTTATAGTCTTTTTCTAGATAAATACTTACGTCAGTCTCAATGTTAATTTTAAAATTGCAGTTTGAAGTAGGTCGTGTAGGCCAGCATTAAAATGTAGACATTATATGAAAGGATAGTTCCATCTCCCTGTAACCACAAGGAAAGGCTTTCTTAGGATAATTGGGCAGATATATGGGAATGTAAGAGCAACAGCTGGATGTCAGTTCCCAAAAATTCAAAGTGGCCAACTTTACAGTAACATGAGGTACTGACAATGTTATCTACAATTGGAATTAATAAAATTTGAAGTCATTCATTAAATCAAATCTTGTTTTGCAATGACAAGTATATTAAATCTCTTCTCTGCGAAAAATACAATGATGAGAAATTAGTCGTAGAAACAAAAATTAAAAAGTGAGTAACACTTAGCAAGCAGTAAACAAGTCCAAGTAATAGCACACTTGGAAGGAAATGGCGTCTATCCAACCTAGAATTAAATATCTTTTAACTCAACAGTTGACGTCCTGCAAGATAATGCCTGTACTGTCAACCTAACAGCTGCAACAAAGACCAACTCCGGACATATCTTTAACAGGCGTACAGTTAAGTGGGTACTGAAGACAACTGAATAAAGAAAATGTCACCAGATGTAACCAGAGAGCACAACAATGGGTAAAATCTGTAATAGTTGGCCTTTGGTGTGTAACGTGTTCTCTCTACCTTGAGAAGCGTGCAATAACTCAGACCTACTACCCCTCTTTGATACCACAGTTGAACTTTGAGCAATTCCCGTCAACTGATCTAGACATACACAGCAATGGGCAAATAACTTGTGTTCACTGATAATCAACTAATTTACAGCGAATGCACTATTACTTCAATCGGTGAAAGATAGTCGACACAGATCATATCAGAAATGTGAGCTTTCATTTGAGCAATTTAAGGAAGTTCATTACAAAACGACAAGCGTGTCATGTTGATCATTTTGCATCCTCAGTTGTCACACTTGGGCACAAACTGCAGCAACATTGAACAATTACACGTAACTCTATAATATTAATACGACCATTCTATATTTTGTCTTTTGTTAACCAGAGATGAATATCTTCAGTTATTTTTCAAATTAATGTGATGAAACATGGTATAATTTTACTTATGTAATTTATTACTCTTCGAATGCTTATAGTTTCGTCATTCAAAAATATTTTTGAATCCTATGGAAAACTTCTCTGTGGTATACTTTCAATGAATACTCTGGTGAATTTCTTTAAAAATCATATACGTATGTAAATGTGCAGCTATTCGTTTGTATAGATGTAGGGATTAAATTTAAAAAACTCAACAACATTTTTAATGAAATTATGTAAAAAATGGAGCATTATACATAAAATATTAAGCTTTAAGTAAAGTCTGCTTCTCTAAAGTAGTGGAGAGCGAAACATCAAATGCTCTACCGTTTGATTAGGTATCTTCTGCACTTTTGATCTTGAATCTTTCAAAATATGCACAAAATTTTTCATCTCCATTCATGATGAATTCTGTTAAAACAATTACAATTACCTACATTCAGTAACTTTCAAAATGAACAACTGTTATATCAGGTGAAGAATAATGAACAAGAGTAGCTACCCCCACCTCGGTAGCGTGTCTACCTTACGTTCAAGAGGTCCCGAGTGAGTTACCTGGTTAAGTTTTTCCGGGGGTTTCCCTTATCTTGAAAGACGAATGTCGAGTAACTCTAAGCTCCAGGGACCCCGGACTCATTTGAGCATCATTTCACCTGTTTCATTCAACATCCGATATGACTTAACGTTGGAGGACCTAAGTTATAAAAAAGATTAGCTACACTGCTGTATTCTTGGTAATTTTATTATAATATTTTCAATAAAATTACCTAAGAAGAGCCCTTCCCTTTATACAAAATTATGTTTATCTTTAAATTTACGCGGATCTATCTCCACCGCGGCTTCCTTAGAGCACAACAAAGACATAAATAAAGAGCCTGGTTTTGTAAACCATTATTTCAGGTATAGGTAAGAGAAAAACAACGGCGGACTAAAGGGAGGGGAAAAAAAAGAAAATATATAGCCTCGTACCCTCGGTAGCGGCCGCTTATTAATTTATATGGACGCCTTCAAATATTTCACTTAGCCGAGGCGGTAGGGAATCCTCAGATGTAAGGAAAATAGCTTACCTTTCGTACTCTGGGCTATCTCAACGTGCAGCTCTCAGCACACAAGATCAATAAAAATACTCGATAAAATATTTATGGGACGTCATAGATTTTAATTCCTCTTTTTCCTCTGCATTTATAGCTACTTTCATTTCATTCCCTCGGGTTTTACGCCAATAAATCTGCAAGATAACTGCAATGAGGTTCCTTCGCGGGATTTCAGGTTCAAATGTCATAGCTTTTGTTTTTATTTGTTGAAGCATTCTTTAGAATGAAATATAACAAAAAACAAATGAGAGTGTGTAACTGTGAGAGTATAGCCGTTTTAATTACACCTATATAGCTAGATAATTATGTAACTTTTACCAGCTATTACTTCTATCGTGATTAACCACGTGGTACATAAAAGAATTGATTCCACCCATTCATTAATTTATTTTAAAAGCTCAAATACTTTTTGAGTAATGTTTCTCAAATATAAATTTACTAGCATAGATACAACGTTAATAAATCCTCTTTCTCCACTCTTTTACTGTAAAGAAGTTTGAAACGTCTTAACAGCCGTTTTGATATTTTAAATTTTAAGATTTCAGAGCTATAAATCTAAATAATTATATTTGAAAAGTTATTTAAGTAATAATCTCGTTTCGGCAAAGAAAGAAAGCATAAATAATCCCTTATTTTTTGTATATATGAATCTAAAAGGCGCGCGCTTCGGTAGCGTGCCTGCCTCACGTGCAAGAGGTCCCGAGTTCGAATCTCGGTCAGGGTGAGTTATCTGGATAAGGTTTTACCGGGGGTTTCCATTATCCTGAAAGACAAATGTCGGGTGATTCTAAGCTCCATGGACCCTGGGTTCATTTGAGCATAATTTCATCTATTCCATTCATCTTCCGATATAACAACCTTGGAGGACGTAGATTAAAAAAAAACTGAAAGGTAACTGAAGTTACGCTAAAAATGATGAAACAGCTCCTGGGACTTTTTCTTTTTTAATTCGTATGGGGATACCTGGAATGACAGGTTAGACCGCTTGGCTCTCACCAAGACGGCCCGGGTTCGATCCCAGGCGACCGCAAAGTGAGATTTGTGGTGGACAACACGGCGTTGGGGCGGATTTTCTCCGGGACCTCCGGTTTCCCCCGCCATCTCATTCCACCTGTGCTCCATCTTCATCTCATGCATCATCAGTGTCACCGCCTGCGGTGCCGTATGTAGTAAAAGCGGGCGTTAAACACTACACATTTCATTTTTTGGAATGACAGGTTAAAGGGAAGGAAAATTTGCATTGGAAACGTTTCAGAACTAAATTTAAGATAATTCCCCAATTTTTTGTCATTTATTGCTGAGGAAACCTTGGAAAGAATCTGTCAGAATAATCCTATCGAGGTTACCTGATATGGTTTTAAAATCTAAGCATATTTTTGTGAATAGGGTTATAAAAATTACAATTCTGTATGAAATTACTGATGCCCTCTTTTCATTCGTTTTCCTGTTAATTTTATTTGTTTAATTATGTGTTATTTTATGTTATGTTATGTTTTAATATTTCTATTTTTACCTCTTAGAAAATATTTTCACTTAGATTTTGGCCAATTTTGTGTATCTTGTTACAAATACAAAAGCATGTTACTTTACGTACAGCTTTATTTGTATTTATAGAGGGTTTTCTCCGGGTTATCCGATTTTTCTAGCTATTCATTCCACCAACTTGATCCAGGGTCCCTCTGCTTTACATACTGATTTAAATGGTGGTCAATGTTTCGAGCTTACGTGATTGTAGATATGATCTACTTGACATTGCCCCTAGAAGCGTGCTTCATATGCACCAGAACAAACCTGGCTTGTAGCTTTCTCAGCCAAATCGTCGTCTGGACATGACCAGCATGTCGAGAGGTGACTTTCCTTTTCAGCGGACTGCTAATGTGCAAAGACTAGGGCAAGTTGTGCGTATGTCAACACAACTCGGCCAACGAACTCTGGAGACTGCATTAAACATACGACAAAGATTTCTCTTGCTGACAATGTCCTAATAAAACTGATCAATGTTAGGTGTTACTGCCGCTTTCTATTTGTTCTTCGTTGGTGTTAAGTGTCAGCGCTTTGAAGTGTCCTCGATGATCCTCCACAACACAAAAACGCTTCACAGAGCATTTTTTAACTCTCCGTAAGCATGACACTAACCTATAGCAGGTAGAGAAAATACCGCATTTTATACAGAAATTTAACATCCACATTTCTCTGCCTTAACGTCTCGTGAACTCAAGTTTATTTTCTTAAAATCCCATATATTCAAAATCAATTCGAATTTGGGCTACATTTAACTCTTTTTTTAGCAGAGCCCTTTGTTTAATTTCACTCAAGTTAACCCACACAAAATTCGATATTCTATTCCACTTTTAATAATTAATTATGGATATAACTAATTATTTACAACTGAACATTTATGCCTGTCATTTTTTTTTAATGTACGTGCTCCAACTTTAAGTCATATTGGACGATGAATGAAGTGATTCTGAAATAAGCCCAGGGTCCATAAGACTTACAGTTACCAGACATTCGTCTTTCAGGATGTTAGAAAGCAAAACCTTACCCAGATAACGCACCTTGACCGAGAATCAAACTCAGGACCTCTTGTATGTGAGGCAGACCACCTAACTTCCAGAGGAGGGTCTTGAAAGGCTTTTAAATACGTCATTATGACTTCTAAATGCATTCCTCTACAATTCCGGCCATCATTTGGACACTATTTCCACATTTAGATACTTGTTGCTTAGAATGAAATCATTTCTACTCCAATATGTTACGCGAATATTGCAAACATCACCTTCAGTGTAATATATGACATGTCAGCGAATTTCTAATGGTTACAGAAAGCTTTATGACCACTTAATTAGTTTCTCCCAACCATAATGTCTTAATTTTATATTTCATTACAATTTTTACCTTTGTAAACTCGCAGTTTCAGGTTTAATACAATGGAGTATTGAGAATACCAAAGCGTTCAGTGTTATATAATTTACAACACAGGTCTATGTAGCTCCATCCTTTCAAACAACTTGATAACAATGCTAATATAACGCCTTTATAAGAATTTTCTTGTTGGTTTATACATATCACTTAAAATCTCTACGAAAGATTATCTGCAACCAAACTAATCTGTTTTTAAAGATATTTTGCTCCTGGACTAGCTTATTCTTGTAAAGCTTGTAAACAATTAACTGAAAAATTACAAAGTGATCAGTTTCTCTTTATTAAACTAGAAGTCTCGGATTGATTCCTGGCTGGAGTTTTCTTCAATTCAATTAATTTCCCACACTCCATATCTAAGTCAAAGTATATGTATAGAAATTAAAGTTATAAAACGGAAACAATTTAAAGAAATAAAGAAATTAAGAGATAATTTTAAATAGTATTAAATATTTCAATCGACTAAGGGTTGGATAATGCTGCTACAGTTTCTAGAAACACTATTTCAAACAGCAGAATGCTAGAAATATAAAAAATTTCTTTGATGATATGCCCAAAATAAATTTACACAGTAATCAATAACTTAGTCACGTGTTTGTGTTTTGTTTGCGGAATCTCACTGAAAATTGTTTATTCCTTTAGAAGCACAATATTAATTGGCGACATTGTGCGAGAGCAACTATTGAATTGATTGCTAGGATGCCATGATGGTACCCTTGTGTCTTGTTGTACAGAATGGCATAGCTGAGTTAATTGGTGCAACTAATGATGTCCTAGCAACGGGTACGTTAACATATCATCTGACCTCGACACTGTTTATACAACATGTTGAAACGTACAGATTCCATTTGGCCAAGGATGGCAGAAAGGGAATTTCAGCTGTTACAGCCCCTATTTCAATACTCTATACCACAGTAGCGGTGTCTAATTTTTCACATAAATCAGTATCGCTTCTTTCAAAAGAGAAAAACTGCTTATGTTCACAAATATATTCGTTAATATATATTAATATTCTTTATAAATACTTATATTGCTGTTATTTACACATTTATTGAATATAATTTAAAATTTTTTGCTAAACTCCACGTCCGCCCCAACGCTAAGTTATATCGGACGGTGAATGAATTGGGTGAAATGATGCTCAAATGAGGCGGGCAGTTTAACGAATTTGGTACAGAAAGAAATATTAAAGTTGTTGAAAAAGTGGGTCGTATCACTCTGGATACACAAGTCTAGAAGTCTAAGAAACAACCAATGTGTTAAGATTTACAGATGAACAAATTCTTCAACCAATTGTAGAATTTTAAAGATTAATTTACGTTGTTGACTTTTCTTGGCATTTCAAGAACAGAACAGAAAAATCTAAAATTACATCAAGAGCTATAAAATTTCAGAATACATAAATAATTGTTATTAAAACATAAGCTAGTGAATCAATTAAAAAAATTGAAAGTTTAAGGAAGCTTATGCTCTGATCATGGTAGGCTTTGATGCTACTTTTGAACAACTAACTACCTTTTTCACGTAGATAAATATTTCTGTTATTCACCATTGTGTATCTTGAAAGTAGGAAGTAAAAATACTTCACTTCGTCAGGTAAAGTTGTGCTATTATATCACAATTCTCTATTGGCTGTCATAATGAATGAAATTATGCAGGAAAACGAACTAGGTATTCGAACATTTTCAAGGATGCTGTATGAAAATTTAAAGAAAATCCTTTCATCTTAAATTATACTTTATATGGAAATACTGTTATTTTTATTTTTATAAAGATGGCTTTAGTATATTTTGTGGTGATCGGTCATTCTATAAGGAAAAAAAAAAAACATTAAAGTAAGGCGGAAATTGGAATTGGGTAAATCTACGGTACGAGACCACCGGCTTTACTTCCCTTCCGTGAGAAGCCATGCTAAAAGAAGGCAGAGCAAGGACGTGATAGTACACTGAAAGTTCTATTCAGAAATACCTATGTTCCCATTTGCTTATTCAAATAAATAATCAGTTTAAACTCTCTTGTTTCAGTGGAGGCAGAGAGCAGAGCTAATCCTGGAGACGACTCAGAAAGAGGAGTAAAGATACGATATGAGGACTGTCTACTTCCCTCTTCTACCGGACCTTGCCGAGGATTCTTCGAGGTCTTCTTTTTCAACGCTAAGACTGGAAAATGCGAAAACTTCATCTGGAGCGGATGTGGAGGCAATCGCAACAGGTACGTGAACTGCCCCGCATACCTGTGAACTTGAAACCATTTCCTGTGACTCAGTTATCTCCATAAAAGTTCAGTCTACTGTCGAACCTTTCCAAGAATTGACTTGCGTCTGCTGTTATTGCTCAGCGAACCTGTTTAGCAACGGAACCTGAGCATGCACTGTAAAAAGAGCACAAGTAGAAAATCAGAATTACTGTAATCTTTCGTATTTGCACATATACAATTACATAATATCACTCCGCGCTTGATATTTCTCCAGAGCTTTACCTACCAGCACAGAGTGTTAAAGCAACGCATATCTCTTGAGTCAAACTCAACAGTGGATGAAGGAATGTGTTAAATATACCCCATTACTGTTTATTGTAAGGAGCTTCTTATTTGTGATACCGGGATTATTGTTAAAAAATGCATCTTGTATTCGTCTACTTTGCCCTAAAACACCGCAAGTGTTCCCGTCTTCTTCACTTCGCAGCGGACCTAACAATCACAGATACAACAATTGCATCCAGTGTTAATATAATGCCAAACAAGGGTGTCATAACGCTCAAACAAACGAATGAATATATTCAGAAATGTTTTTAACAGAAAGATACATATTGGGTAACTCTAAGCTTTAGTGGCCAGATAATTCATCCTGTCCGTGTTTCAATCTTGGGACCTCTTGAACGTGAGGGAGACACGCTACCACCTACGTTACAGAGATGAGCAGGTGAGGGTGATGATAAACTGAGTTAGGTCGTTGAAGGTCTGCACACAGGCCCATAGAGCCCTTTACGTCTCTTTTACTGGCCAATTACTCAAGTACAATATTTTAAATAAAGCGGACTACGACCTTGATAGCCGCCTCAGGCTCAAATAAAGAAACAGCTTAGGTCACTTCTGAGTGTGTTTACGCCTAAGGCTGAGGGATAGGAACGAGGGTATCTACGTAAGGCAGCCGTCACAAGGTGAAGATTGACCTCCCTCTCTACCAGGGAGTTACCAAGCTGTCCCCGAAGGGCACCCGGCGCTCCAAAGCCCTTTCCATAGGGCAAAACCTAGAAGCTAACAAGGGCACCCCCCCATCTGGTACGAAAACACAAGACGGGTGGAAGTGAATACGCCACTTACGTGCGTCAACCCTGCAGGGAAGGCTACCGAATAACATCGGTGGGGCTACCTGGTGATCTAGCACACCTTCTACTAGCTCTGTTGGCTAGTACCCGGGACTTCTTAGGCAACCCTCTGCCCCCTCAGGGTGGCCGAAGCCTGGCCGGAGGTGCCCGATCTCCCACGGATGCTGGAAACACACTGCCCCCTTGAGTCCAATCCAATCCGAGCAATTCCCATTCAGGGAGGGGCTCGAATGTTCGGCCCGAGGTTCCTCTAGTAACTTCAGAGTTACCACGAGCGTTAAGGGTCCGCAGCGTCTGCATCACGGCAACTGAAGGGGACTGATCCCCTCCCATACGGGAGGCTGAGAGGTAGTACTGTAAACATGTGAGATTTGTGGTGGATTTCCTCCGCCATCTCATTCCACCATGTATCATCAGTGTCACCGCCTGCGGTGCCGCATGTAGTAAAAGTGGGCGTTGAACACCACACATTCATTCCTGTACTTTTTTTTTTTGTAATTTACGTCCTCCAACGTTAAGTCATATAGGACGGTGAATGAATTGGGTGAAATGATGCTCATATGAGTCCGGGGTCCATGGAGCTTAGAGTTACCCGACATTCGTCTTTAAGTATAAGGAAAAACCCCGAAAAAACCTTATCCAGATGACTCACCCTGACCGAGAGTCGAACTCGGGACCTCTTGAACGTGAGGCAGACACGCTACCATCTACGCTACCGAGGCGGGCGCATGTACGTATCCAGCACCTTATTTCTTAATACAGACCTTAATGTTACGTATTGTCAACAAAATAGTGACACCCTCTAAACGCGCTAGTACGCTAGGGTAAGAACACAAACAATACGCATTGGTACAACCGTTGCTTCGCTCCAGCAAACAAGAGAACATCGATAAGAATATGGCGATAAAAGTTACAGTCACTTATTTTATGTTTAAATCATAAATATTATTAAAATTCTATACTCTTTTATTCTTTAAAGTACAAAAAGACGTAATAATACATTCTTCACTTAAAAGATATGCTGCCGAAGTCACGTGTGTTTGTTTACATCGGAATCCTTTCTTGTGATGGATTGCGTATAAGTGCAGTAACACCTTTAATCCTGTGACCATGCATTATATCCTGTATCCTTCTTGTTATTCATCATAAATCATCGGTAATAATCTTACGAACAGCATCCATTAATTCCCTAAGATAATTAAATCTCTCTGTAAACCTCTGTATTAGTGTTCTTACGTGTGTATCCTCTGTTCTGCAGGTTCCAAACGGTAGCGGAGTGCGAGCAATCGTGCAGCAAGAAGACATCAGCGGCTCTTACAGAGAACAAAAAGCAGGACAAAACCTGCGAAGGAGCTTCGGTATCCTGCGGCAAGGGATGTCAACTCGTCAAGGATGGTGAAAATTGTCCCAAATGCGACTGCTCGGCAGCTATCAGCAGCAGCAGCAGCAGCAGCAGTAGCAGCAGTAAGTTATCAGCCTTGTAATATTTGTATTCAGGGGTGAAATTTCAAAATCAGAGTTATTTTATCTAAAATTCCCCAAATATTGCCATACAGTGCTCTATAACAGTTATAAGTGTGGTTTAATCGCAATATAAATATCTGTAACAAGTGCAGAAATTGTAATTTAAAAAAAAAAACACTGCCAACTTATTTTTAAATATAATTTTCATAGCATTTTATCCTCTTTGCTCGAATTCTGTCGTGCCTTGAGCAATTTGAAAGTGCAGCAAACACCACATGCTGGAATTTTAAGTTTATTCTGACTTTGTGCTAAAATTGAACAAGATTAGTTATAAATTACACATCCCCGAACACTTTTATACACAAACATACATATAAGAAAAAATCAAAGTAAAGGAAAAGTCATTATAGGTAAACACAGGTCATTACAGCACGTGCTCCTGGATGTTTAAGTGGTGACGTGTTGAAGCTTTAAAAGTTTGCGAGAGAATGCAATTGAATCTAGAAGTTCAGAGTATGCTTCGACCTAAAACGTAATTTTCTTAAACGTTGACGAAATTACAGCTTTAGTAAGGAATGTACACGAAACTTCCACTATCAATAATAATAATAAAACTTCAACATAGGTCAAAAATCACCAAAATTATTACAGGTTCTCCATGTGCAAGCAGGGTTGTTTAAACAATACATCCAGTTAAGACGTAACATCTGATGATTTTCAAGAAATAATTTCCAGTAATGTTATATTTAGGGACTTCAAAATTTCCAAATTAATTTTTTTTAGCTAATTCTGTCTACTTAATGTCAAATTCAGAATAAAATTCAAGATGTAATACATTTCATTGTTCTGAAAATATCTTAAATATATATTTTAAACAACTCGTTAGTCACCTGTGATCAAAATTAAAAACAAAATGTTTCCATGTTATGGGAGTTGAGACTGGAGAACTTTCTTCAAACTCTTTGTGTCGTATCCTTGAAATGTACTGAATTTAAATACCAAATTTGGTTTCAACTGAATTGTGGTTTTTGAGTTATTCGTTCACTTACATATGCGAACTTTTTTTTTTTTTTTTTTATTCATGGGGACCTCAAAAGGTTTTTTCTAATGAAATCTTGACATGGAATTTTTATTTTGCATTTAATACCTCATTTAACAACTATCTGTCTGATAGAAAAAGGAAACATTACTAAAAGAGTGAATTATTAAATATTTTCATCTATTTCTTCTTCCTTTCATGGTTAAGTTGATTAGTCTTTCCAGTGAATATAGGCGTCGACGGGAATCGAAGCTCGTACCCCAGAATGCAAGTCTTAGGCGTTACCGTAGAGCCAGCTAAAAACTAAGTTTAATAACACCTAATTAATTAAATTCTCAAATTATTATGGATGACAGTTGTAATTATTAATTATTAACTAAAAAACCATTAGGTGTTAACCTAAAATATTCAGAGGCGTTTTGAAGGTTCAGTCAAGACCGAAAAGACACTTTTGTGCGTGTTAGAATTCTAGAGAAAAAAACAGCAGAACGTTCACAAAGTTTCCTCCAATTGTCTTCAAAAATGATAAAACGTTTTATGTACGCTTCTCTTGAGTAACTATTTGTGTGGTTGCTGGAGAGAAATGAGGTTTTTAAAGGAAAAGGATTATTTTTGGACCATTTTTAATCTCAAAAGTTGATAAATAAGTTAACATTTCGTGTTCTCTATCTCTCTCTCTCAACGGACTTTTTTTATTATTATTATTCACGGTCTCGTGAACCGAGTAAATAACTTGGTGGTGAGCGGTTTCAGAACAAACGAAGCGAGCTAAAGGAACGCTACCAAGCCGACAGGGGCAGAGCTGTTATTTGTAAGGCGGAGTGATTTGTGACTCCTCGCTGGAGATGACGGCTTTCAGGGGTGCCAACCTCCGGCCTCAAAGGGCGAAGATGGCACCACCGTTGTGTTTTTTTTAACACAAATCTGCTTATCAAACGTATAGGAAAATAAACAACGAGAGCATAAAAATGTCCTTACAGCTTTTACTTTCTTAAATGGGTATTTAAGAAGTACTATTCCAGCTAAAACTTCGTGTGCCATATTTCACTAGAAATACATGTTTTGAAGCCCTATAAGATAATATATTTAAGAAACCATCGTGTGGCTTTGTCCTATGAATAACATAATTCAAACCAAGAAGGACTAAACTTCTACGAAGATTTTATTTGGTGGAAGAATATCAAATGCCATAATTTTTACAAATGACAATTTTACGATCATTTATATTGCCCGCTTCGGTGACGTAGATGATAGCTTGTCTGCCTCACGCTCAAGAGATCCTGAGTTCAAATCTCGGTCAGGGTGAGTTATCTGGATAAGACCTTTTGCTAGGTTTTCCCTTATCCTGAAAGAAAAATGTCAGGTAACTCTAAGCTCCATGAACCCTGAGCATCATTTCACCCATTTCATTCATCGTTCGATATGACAGTGTTGGAGACGTTAATTAAAACAAAATTATAATTCATTACAATTCATTATAAAATCTATATCAATTTTAGTTACATTATTAATTTTATGGTTTATGAAATTCTTATAGTTTTATCCTACTGTATTCTCTTATATCTACAACGAATGTCCAAATATTCAATAAAAGTTTGTCTCCATGAAAATGAAGTAAATAGAATAACCGTGGATGTAATACGTAGAATTATTTTTCTCAACGGTATTCATGCTTGGAATATTTTGGCTATTTGGACGAACCATTTCTCTAGGATAACCTGCAATAAAGTGCTTGAATATTTATTCAAATTCTGAAATAAACTAATAATAATTCAAAGAAAGGTGAAACAGACACTGAGGTTTTCAAATTAAAAATACAAGAGCGGTAAAGCAACGAAAGAATACTGATAAAATTGAATTTAAAAACCAACATTAGGTTGACTGGATGCGCGCCAATGCCTCGATGCTCATTTGTGACAAATGAATGTGAGGTCTATATCTCAACTGATTGCAATAGCGTATGACTTAACTTCCGCGTTTCAGGGGATAGGATGATGACGTTTTCACTCCATTTCCTGCCAATGTTTATTAAATACAGAAAAGAAATTTACTACCAGTAACTAGCTTTTTTCGAACTATTTGCAACACAGAATCATCTGAGTTGCTATAAAAAATAAGTATGATTCTTAGAAGAGAGAGGGGGGGGGGGGGCAGCGAAAAACAAATGCTCCGTGCACAGTCACCTTTCAATACCTAATTTTTTGATTGACTTCCAATTTCTGTATTACTTATCTATAAAGAAAATATTGTACAACGCCTAAAATTCAATGGAGGTTTTATTCGAAATACACGTTTAAAGGTCCTGTGATTAAAAAACATTTTTGTGTCTGCGAGCAACATAACTAAAACATGTAGTCAGTTAAATACCTAACTTGGGATCTAAGCTTAATATTTTCCAAGGATATGACACAACCCCCAACCCAAATTGTTCTTTACTTCAATGATTCCCTAATTTTATAACCATTAATCCGTAAGAGGTTTTGTTTAAAGCACACCAGGTATGACTTTTTTCAGTTGAAAAGCGGTATTAAACCCTGTTTGTTTATTGCAGAACATGTATGCATGCTGCCCCCCGTGAGAGGACATTGTCGGGCACTTCTGCCACGCTGGAGGTATGACCCAGAAGTCGGCAAATGCGTCGAGTTCATGTTCGGAGGCTGTGATGGTAACGGAAACAACTTCCGCACGGAGCAGGCCTGCATGAAGACCTGCGCTGGTAAGTTATTACTTTTCTAACATATTTCTCTCGAACATTCACCTATAAAAGCAAGGGATCTGAAATTTAAAACGGATCCGGTGCATTACTGTTTTTATAAAAGTTATACCAATTTATAACTTAAAAGTTTTTTTAATTTAATCACAAGAGTATGGTTAAAATTGGAACCTACCTTATCTGTACATAGCAGGTAAAAGAGCTGTAGCATCTCATGTAGAGATTTCACATAAATATCGAAAGTTTTAGAGACTTATTGAATAGAAAAATTCAGAAAGGTCCTATGTGTGTTATGAAAAACAGAACTAAAAAAAATTGCGTGAAATACGAAACTTGATACTTAGTTCTCCACCTTCCAGGAATTCAAAATGAAGATTTTAAAGAAAATTTCCTCATTCCAAATCACATTTTTAAAATTATTCTACAGACTTGGAGTAAAATAAGATATTTTATTATTAAATATTTTGAGATATGTTATAACAATAAAATGCGTATCTTGAATTTTCTGGGAATACTTTCTGAAGTCCTGTTTGCATTTAATAAGTTTTTCATAACTGATAAACCGTAAGAGATAGACAAAATCTATTTACAAAAAGTAGATCTTGCTAAGGCACACAATAATTATGTCAAATATATACACTCCTGGAAATGGAAATAAGAACACATTGACGCCGGTGTGTTAGAGCCACCATATTTTCTCCGGACACTGCTCGAGGGCTGTACAAACAATGATCACACGCACAGCACAGTGGACACACCACGAACCGCGGTGTTGGCCGTCGAATGGCGCTAGCTGCGCAGCGTTTGGGCACCACCGCCGTCAGTGTCAGCCAGTTTGCCGTGGCATACGGAGCTCCATCGCAGTCCTTAACACTGGTAGCATGCCGCGACAGCGTGGACGTGAACCGTATGTGCAGTTGACGGACTTTGAGCGAGGGCGTATAGTGGGCATGCGGGAGGCCGGGTGGACGTACCGCCGAATTGCTCAACACGTGGGGCGTGAGGTCTCCACAGTACATCGATGTTGTCGCCAGTGGTCGGCGGAAGGTGCAAGTGCCCGTCGACCTGGGACCGGACCGCAGCGACGCACGGTTGCACACCAAGACCGTCGGATCCTACGCAGTGCCGTAGGGGACCACACCGCCACTTCCCAGCGAATTAGGGACACTGTTGCTCCTGGGGTATCGGCGAGGACCATTCGCAACCGTCTCCATGAAGCTGGGCTACGGTCCCGCGCACCGTTAGACCGTCTTCCCCTCACGCCCCAACATCGTGCACCCCGCCTCCAGTGGTGTCGCGACAGGCGTGAATGGAGGGCCGAATGGAGACGTGTCGTCTTCAGTGATGAGAGTCGCTTCTGCCTTGGTGTTAATGATGGTCGTATGCGTGTTTGGCGCCGTGCAGGTGAGCGCCACAATCAGGACTGCATACGACCGAGGCACCCAGGGTCAACACCCGGCATCATGGTGTGGGGAGTGATCTCCTACACTGGCCGTACACCACTGGTGATCGTTGAGGGGACACTGAATAGTGCACGGTACATCCAAACCGTCATCGAACCCATCGTTCTACCATTCCTAGACCGGCAAGGGAACTTGCTGTTCCAACAGGATAGTGCACGTCCGCATGTATCCCGTGCCACCCAACGTGCTCTAGAAGGTGTAAGTCAACTACCCTGGCCAGCAAGATCTCCGGATCTGTCCCCTATGGAGCATGTTTGGGACTGGATGAAACGTCGTCTCACGCGGTCTGCACGTCCAGCACGAACGCTGGTCCAACTGAGGCGCCAGCTGGAAATGGCATGGCAAGCCGTTCCACAGGACTACATCCAGCATCTCTACGATCGTCTCCATGGGAGAATAGCAGCCTGCATTGCTGCGAAAGATGGATATACACGGTACTAGTGCCGACATTGTGCATGCTCTGCTGCCTGTGTCTATGTGCCTATGGTTCTGTCAGTGTGATCATTTGATGCATCTGACCCCAGGAATGTGTCAATAAAGTTTTCCCTTCCTGGGACAATGATTTCACGGTGTTCTTATTTCAATTTCCAGGAGTGTATTTTTCGATAGAATTAACCACTTCTTAGGTATTCCTTACTATTGAACTGAATATTCCGAAACGTACTTACAATTTCCTCAAATAAGAGGTCGTTATTCATTTTTTTTATTCGTGGTTATGAAAAACAACAGAATTTCAAATCCAGCGCTTTGAAATACTTGACTATCGTTTGAGCATACTACATTCCTATATTTCCCTTCTACTTACAAGAGAATATGCAATAGGATATGCAACTACAATGTTTAGCTCAACTAACTTGAAGTAGATAAAAGAATAACGTAGTTTCGACTACATTAATTCTACGAAGGAAGAGAGAGAAACAGCAAAAGTGGGAGAGATGGCCATTGGGAAATTGTTCAGGGAAGGTAATGGGTAAACTTTTATTTGTATACCTTCCTAGACCCAGCCAAAAGCCTCATTTTCCCACTATCACTGTCTCTCTCTCTTCTCTCTCAGGTGTTTACATCAGGATTGAAGTAGTCCGACATAGGCTATAAAAGAGTGAATAGAGAACACCTTCGAGTGCAATAAATCAGATAATTCTATTTATGAATTATCTCTAATATATATCTTTAAAGACACTTAATGTTTAGTGTCTGAATAAAGCTACCAAATGACTCAAAAATTAACTTTAATAAAGAGATGGAAAAACATTATGTGATCACTAGCTTGCCATATCTTGCTTAGACATACAGTAGTATTTAAAGATGTTTTTGGATACAAGGATACAGCAGGTAAAAAGTAGTTGCTGATTCAAATTTTGTTTCTTTTTTAATTTTTAGACGCCCAATCTTATTAAGCCAACAGGGATCTTTTAACATCTAGCTAAGCTTTTTAACTTTTACATGGTGTTTGTTCCAGAGCTATAGTAATTACTAATTAACATTTTTTCTGTGATATCAAAAAACTAAACAAAATGTTCTCTTTGATTTCAGGAGTCTGAGGTTGAACAGGCGTCCTCGCAATTCATCGTGTCGACAACTCACCTTCATCATTCCATCTTAGTGAAGAAAATGTAGTGATTTCGCCCTTCATCATCATTGTCATTATGCACATTGTTGATATCATTATAGTAATAGTCTTTGTTAATATCCGAGTGATAAATTGTGGAATAGCAGCACGCTGTCCCTCAAGTGATAAAAACCATTAAAATATTTATTCAGCAGGAGGAACTTATATTAAAACTTCTGAGCATTTCATTTCAATCAATTCGTTTTCTCAGTAGTCTAAATTATATATACTAGAATTAAATTAAATTCCTTTTCTTCAAGAATATTTGAGCGTTTATTTCAATACCAAAATTAAAGCACATTCAGATTTGTGGGTAAAGAAGTTAATCATAAAATAAACTCTTTAAGTTTTTAAGTTACCACTGTTTTTAAATAAAGGGAACTGTCCATGTTCTTCAACTTAATTCCTCTAGCTGAGTAAATCATCTAGTTTAATTAACATGGAAAATAATTGTGATAAAACTGCATTGCAGTTCTTGAAACGCTTATAACTCTTACTTTTTTGCACTGCAAAGCACCTTCTAAGATACAATTATATTTTTGCTATAATTGGTAATATTCAATGAAAATTCTAATAAATTCAAGAATTTATTACATTAATCTTGTCCCAAATTCAGACTGCATAAAACTGGAGATAATGATCTCATAGAGATGCATATTTGTTGAGGGAGGTTTTATTTATGTAATTATATTTTGTATTTTATTAATTATATCCAAATAAAAGTTTTAAATATGAGATGGTAATTTTTATTTTATTCCTATTGGATCCTTGAAACTGAAGTTATATGCACAATCCTTGCAGTAATTGTTGTACATAAATATACTATCATGGAAGATTGACTTTATGGCTTCTTCAGGCTTGCCTAGGGCGGGATGAGGTGAGAGGATTCTAAGGGTGTCCTGACTTAGGAGACTATGATCTTCGTAACTATTATCTTCCTAGCAGTAAAGCGAAACCAGCTCGTATCATGTGATTTAATCCTCATGGTGACGATACTCTGGTGTCTCTATTTGGCTAATCTATTCATACTGGATGGAAGCAGGGTAGCAACCGTATCCTTCACAGACTGGAGTAGAGTTCGTTGCTACACGCCGACAGTTACAACCCTGAAATAGGTGAAGTGAAAAATGAAAACGTGACATTAAATGAATTATGGAAATTCGAGAGGTGTCATTAACCTTTTTAGTGACCAGGGAAACACCCCCAAAAACCCAAAAACCTCTTCCCATTTGAAACACATAACAGTCTTGCTGGTGCCACCCCAGACTGGAGCTGCATAGGTAAGAATAGGACGAACTAGAGATGTGTAAAGAAAGAGGAAGGATTCATAATTAAGTGAGGTGCACCTGTTGAGTAAAGGGTACTGTTCTGAGCCGAGCAGACGCAAGTGTAACAGACCAACAGATGTGGTCGTTCCAAGTAAGTCGAGTGTCCAGTAACAGCCCCAGATACTTCACTGGCACACTGGTTGGTAACCATGAGAGCTGTTGTCTTCGTCCTCCAAAACATTTTTTGAGGACGGTGAACAGGTGGTTAGTCACTGAGTACTAAATCTGCTGAATAGGGTGTTGTTCAAGCAATTCGAACTTTAATTCACACATTTTTCCCATTGCAATGACTAAACGATGGGTCGGAGCATTGTCGTGAACATACAAAATATTTTTCTTTGCCAAATGAGCTCTTATTCTTTTCAACTCACCACTCAAAGCTTACGTAATAGTCACCTATGATAGCACTATTCAACAATGAAAATGTTTCTGGCTTAAAAATAGTGAATTTGCATGTATTTCCATCTGCTGAATTCAAAAATCACCATAAAAATGATAGATTAGCTCTTGTTTTGAAGATAAAGTGACATTTCATTTTTTTAGAGTGAAGATTTTAAAATTGGGGGAATCTTTTGGGAGTTGGCCCACCTGTCAAATAACAAAACACAGTCACAGAGAAATTTTGGAAATTAAGTGATGCAAAAGTTCAGGAAGGTATTTTTGTCGGACCACAAATAAGAGAACTTGTAAAGGATCCTGCATTTGACCAAATTTTGGAGGGGAAAGAAAAGGAAGCTTGGGAAGCCTTCAAGGGTGTTGTTCATGGATTTTTAGGCAACAAAAGAGATGACAACTACAAGCATTTGGTGACAGTTCTCCTGCAAACATACCGTAACCTTGGATGCAACATGTCCCTTACCACTCCCTCCTAGACTTTTTCCCTCCTAGTTGTGGAGCTGTTAGTGATGAACATGAGGAGAGATTCCATCAGGACATTTCTGTTATGGAACAAAGATATCAGGGTCGTTGAAATGAAGTAATGCTTGCGGATTACTGTTGGTCTTTGTATAGGGATTCTGCAGAACTCCATCACAAGAGGCAAGCTAAAAGACGACGAAGTCAATAGGCCACCACATGATTCTCTTCAGACACGACTATGTGCGGAGTATTTTTCCAGCAGTTTAGAACTCTTAGCATGTAATTACAAGTTAAAAAAATCAAATGCACTTTCATTGTTGTTAGCATGTATGTAATTAAAATATATACTTTTCTCTTAATCTGTTAATATGTAATACTTCCACCTGGTGTATATCATAGAAACTAGAGCTAATAAAAATTCTTCATTGTCATATTTGTTTTTCTCAACCCAAAAATAGTACCAATTACCTCATGAAGTGCTCGAAACACTCAAAAATTATTTTTTGTCGCCCAGTGTAATTTAGCATTTTACAAGTAATCAATAAAAATAATTCCCCGTGGATCCCAGAAAACACTCGCCATAACCTTGTTAGCAGACAAAATAGACTTTGCCTTTTTGGAGCTGGACCCCCTGGTGCACTCCATTGTTTTGACTGTGATTTACTTTCTGGAGTATAGTGATGTATCAATGTTTCATCCATGTAATAAGCCCTCTCAAAAATTCACTGGAATTTTTTACGGTAGAGCTCAAAATTCCTAACAGAAACAGTTGTTCTTTGCAACTTTTGATCAGGTGTCAACAAACACGGCACCCATGTTGCACAGACTTTATGAACGTCCAAAACTTTACTTAAAATATTACGCACGTTCTTTTGATATGTTTAGAGTCTCTGATTCTCAAACAACTTTAATCTACGGTCTTCCAGTACTAAACAATGATTTTTTTTTTTTTCAATGATCTTGGGAGTGGTGACTTCCACAGAGCGTCCAGAGCGAGGCTCATCACTAGTGCTTGTACGTCCCATTTTAAATTCTACAGCCCACCTTTCAATCATTGTATATGAAGGGTCAGAGTCTTTTAATGCACTGCCCATTTCCTCCTTGATTTCTTTAGGCATTAAGCCTTTCAAATGGAAGTACTTAATCACTGCTTATTTTTTCAAATCCTCCATTTTGGTGAAACCTCTACACTTATCTTGTTTAAAATGCTGTCATTCAAAAACTAAACAAGCTACTGGCCTGTAGCTATGGATACAAGTTAGTCTAGAGTTGAACTATACGATGCTAACCGCCAAACTAGCCCTGTGGCGCCATCTCCATGTGAGGCCCGGGACTGATGAGCTGACAAAGGCACAAAACGATTTAACTGACTTCTTTCGCAATAAAACCTTTTACTTTTTATTACAATGTCAAATGTTTGGTTGTCGCGTGCCAGGAAGGGTGCAATATTTGTTGGAATCTAGTTTTCCAAGTGAATATACTGTAATTAGGACGACCATAGAAAGGTTTGCAAATTATTTGTAGTATTAATATTTATCATTAAAATTCTGGAGAGCAGCTTCATGTCATATGACTGGTTTACTAAATAGCAGATAAGATTTACTGCTACATGAACGTATTGTGGTGCATTGGGAACTAAAAACCCTATGTGGAGAACACGGAAATGTGCAGTAATATAAATTCGCACTCTGTTCTTCCTTTTGTTTACTGTTATTGAACAATGGCTCGGATATAAATTTTGACATGTTCCAAATTCCAAACTGCTGGACCAAACAGCTACCAATAGAATTTCCTCGTCATGATTCATGGTTTGGACTTTATCGATCTTTACTTCCAAGCAGTTTCCTGATCGGCAGTATAGTGACATCTAATTCTTACCTCCAAATTGCTGTTTACATACTGGTATAAACGTTCTTAATCTTTTGTTTTACAAAAAATATAACTACGTACATATTTTAAGCAATAGGGATTTAACTGTCTTTTGTTTATTGTTTAATTAATGTTCTATAATGTTAAATCATACCGGAAGATGAATGAAATGGGTGAAATTATGCTCAAATGAGCCCAGAGTCCATCAGACATTCACCTTTCAGGATCAAGGAAAATCCCGGGAAAATACCTTCTCCAAATTACTCATCCACAACGAGGTTCGAGCTCGAGACCTCTTAAACGTGATACACATATGCTACCACCACGCCAAAAGGCAGGCTTCCGGGTTGTTAATCTAGAAATGAGATGAGGTTATTATAGAATATCATTTACATTTCAAATAATAATCTGGTTTTTAAAATAAATATCGTTAAAACAACATGACTATATAACTAATTGTGATGAAAAGTTGTTACTCATTTTGTTGTTATAAAAACAGAGTCTTTAAAAATGTTACAAATGGAGGTTAATATGAAATAGGCGGTTATTATGGAATAGGTGGTTTAAAACATTTAAAAATGAATTAGATTTCATAAAAATGAAACACGATTGGTTTGAAACAGAAAGAAACATCTATAAAAATATCTAGGTATAGGCTTAGACTGCAGACAAAGTCTGGAAGAAATAGGTTTTATTTGCATTTCAATAAATGAAATTTTTTAAAACATGTACTTATGACTTAAATTAGGCTATATTTATATAAATAATATTAATTGTTTAGCCACCAATATTATACTTAAAACTCATTTAAACGGTTATATGGAACATTAAACTTTTACGTCGGGTATTAAAAAACATCTGGTATTCCATAATACCCGACACGACGTCTTGGACAGTGAACCTTTAAAGTAATAGACAAAATATAACAAACCACCTTCCGCTTAACATCAATGTTCAACTTGCATGCGTACCTGTGGGTTAAAATGCTTGAAAATCTGCCGATAAAAAAAAACCCTGAACGTCTCAAAGAAACTTTATTCTATTCATTTTGTACCTACATTTTTTCTTTCTTTCTTCTCTTTTATTTTTTAATTTATTTAACTGCAACCAACGTGAGTCATATTGGACCATAAATGAAATAGGTGAAATGATGCTGTAATGCGCTCAGGATCCATAGAGCTTAAACTTTCCAGATATCCATTTTATAGGACAAGGGTAAACCACCCAAAGTATTTTCCTGCTAACTCACCCTGACGAGATTCGAACTCGGGACCTCTTTGAACTTGAGGCAGTTTTCTTTTCCGAGCTTTTCCCTTATCGTGAAAGATGAATGTCTGGTAGCTGTAAGCTCTATGAACCCTGGGCTTATTTCATTTCACCTGGCATTATTTCACGCATTTCTTTCATCCTCCGGTATGACTTAACATTGGAGAACATCATTAAAGAAAATCAAAACTGAATCAGACATCGCCCAACTCGCTTAACGCTTGATACGGAATTTAATTTGATACCAGTAGTTGTCATAGACTTTCGGTTATATACGAGGGGGAACCCAAAAGAAACCGGACTACGAGGGCGCTGCCACTCGTAGACGTAGTGCAGGGTTTTCACGCTAGATGGTGTTAGTAGAGACCTTCATGAAACAGCTGCGCAGACGGCGTCAGTGTAGAGCTGAACGTGCAAGTGTGGTATTGTGTTTCTCTGACTGTTGGCGGGTTACCTCTGCGAAGTCGTTATGGCAACTTTAAAAGAACAAAGAGTGTGTGTGAAATTTTGTTTCCTGCTTAAAAAAAACTGCAATGGAGACACAGCAAATGCTTCAGGAAGCTTTCCAGGAAGACGCTATGAGCCGCACTTAGGTTTTCGAGTGGTTTGGGCGCTTTAAACGTGGTGAGACGTGTGTTGAAGACCAAGCTCGTTCTGGACACCCTTCAACATCGCGAAATGAGAACATTGAAAATGTCCGCCAAAAGATCAACGAGGATCGTCGCCAAACGATCGACCAAATTTCAGCAGCGATAGGAATCAGTTGGAGCTCGTGCCAGCGGATTTTGAGGGAGGATTTGCACATGAGACGTGTAGCTGCTAAATTTGTTCCGCGCTTTCTCACACAGGAGCACAAAACCATCCGCATAAATGTGTGTCAGGACTTGAAAACAGAGATTGCACGTGTTCCAAACTTCTTGAACAAAGTCATTACAGACGATGAGAGTTAGTGTTACGGGTGTGACCCAGAAACCAAGCAACCGTCAAGCCAGTGGAGGACTCCCAACTCTCCCAGACAAAAAAAAAAAAAAAAAAAAAAAAAAAAAAAAAAAAAAAAAAAAAAAAAAAAAAAAAAGCAATGCAAGTGAGATCAAATGTGAAGACGATGATCATTGTCTTTTTTGATGTTCGTGAAATTCGTACCCCCTGGCCAGACTGTTAACCAGCACTTTTACCAGTTCAGACATGTTCAGTATCGCCTACTGCTGCAATGGAGGTAACATGCACTTAAAGTTGATGTTAGAGGAAAATCCGGAGTTTCTTTCAATCGTAATCACTGCTGAGGAAACTTGACCACATCATTTTGATCCTGAGAGCAAACAGCAAAGCTCAGTTTGGAAATCTCCTTCATCACCAACCCCCAAAAAAGCAGAAGTGGTTGCTTCTGCTGGGAAAGTTATGGTCATCTCATTCTTTGATATTCATGGAATGGTTTATCAGCATATCGTACCTGCACACACATCAGTAAGTGGACAATACTACAGGGATGTCCTGAAAACATTACAAGTCCATATCAGGCTCAAAAGACCACATTTCCGTGAAGCAGGCGGGATGCTGCACCACGATAATGCGCGGCCGCATATTGCCAATATTGTTGCTAAATATCTTGCAAAAATCGACGTAAGGTATACCACTCACCCTGGATTCAGCCCCATGTGACTTTTCTCTATTCCCTAACTTGAAGAAACGCCTTCGTGGGAGGCATTATCCATCATCAGGAGCAGTGGTGAAGGCTGCGGAGGAAATTTTGAAGGTTCTCTCAAAAATGGTTTCCAGCATGTCTTTGAAGACTGGCAGAAACGCTGGGAAAAGTGCATCGAATTCAGGGGAGACTGTTTTGAGAAGGGCCATCAAAATTATAAGGATGAGTAAAGGTACGTTGTCAAAAATAAGAATTGTGATCATTCTTTATTGAACAGCCCTTGTATTTGTTTTTACGAAAGCCACTTGGAACACCTTGATGCAAGACCTCAGCTGGTCCTAGAGCTCACACCGAACATGAAAAAGACAACTAGGACATTCTGATAGCAGAAGGCGAGTGGTGGTGCACTCTTGCATGGAAATAGGAGGGTTCTAGAGCACTGAAGTGGCTACGTGACTTAGGTTTAAACGCGTTCCTAAGTGCTGGAGAGGGAGTGGGCATACAGCGGATAAAGTATACAGCAAGGTACTAGCTGGTTACACCCTGGTGCACGTTTAATTTTTAAACAGGTAATGATGGAATACACGATGTCCCAGACCATGCGTGACCCGACTACCTATAGTAATGCGTTCACTACACCCCTTTTTTAGTTCGCCCCCGGTCTTTACTAAAACTCCGGTCCCTTGCGGATCCCTGCGGTGAAATTTTAACGGCTACCGCTAAACGTTTTCAGAAATTGTTGACCGTAAATAAAGAAATTAAAACAGATGGAACTTCAATAAAAACATGCTTTCCACATTCGATAAATGGCATTTTAAGATTTAATATTTTAACCAGGAACAGCCTTTTGCAACACACTCTTGTGTTTATTCTTCTATCTACTTCGTGATCATCGTGCTAGAATTTGTAACAATCATTTTATTACATACTTCCTTGTAAGTACATATTAGGGAAAACAATAGGTTTTAAGAAGGGATGGGTCGATACCAGTTTTTCTCGATACTCGATTCTCGATACACGATATTTTTCATGATATCCGATACCTCGATATCGTCATTTCTACTTCTAGTTTCAATACAAAATATAATATTGGGAGAACGGTGCATATATTTAATGAGACAATACTTAAAACCATCAGTGTTCTTATTTTTAAAAATTCCTATGACTGAAAATTTGAAATCCTGAACTACGATCAGTAAAGAATGATTACATCTTTTTTGACAACGTACCTTTACTCATCCTCATCATCGTTCTCAAAATAGTCTCCCCTGAATGCGATACACTTGACCCAGCGTTTCTGCCAGTCTTCAAAGACATGCTGGAAACCATTTTTTGAAAGATCCTTCAAAATCGCCTCCACAGCCTTCACCACTGCTTCTGATGATAAATAATGCCTCCCACGAAGGCGTTTCTGCAGGTTAGGGAATAGAGAAAAGTCACATGGGGCTAAATCAGGACTATAAGAAGGGTGAGGGATGCACTTCACGTTGATTTTTGCAAGATATTCAGCAACAACATTGGCAATATGCGGTCGCGCATTATCGTGGTGCAGCATCCAGCCTGCTTCACGGAAATGTGGCACCCAATGAACTGTTCAGTATTTCAGAAAGTTATCTTAAGGTAATTCGTCGATCCTCTCTCACAATGGCAGCAGTAGTATTCATATTTTCTTCCATAAGAGCAGTAACTGGAGCACCGGGTCCATCTTCCTTTGAAATTGGTTGTCTCCCCTCTTTAAACCTTTTAAACCACATTCGAGCTGAGTTATAGGGAAGAATAGACTCTTCATAGACCTCCTGTGACATTGTATAGGCCTCAACTGAAGACTTGTTGAGACGTAAGCAGAATTTCAAAGCCGCATATTGTTTCTCGCGTGTTACCTCCATTGCAGTAGTAGGTGATACTGAACATATCTGGTTCTCACAGGCGGGAACCAGGAGTACCAACAATGGAACTACTACGGCGTGTTTGTTTCACATTAAGCTAACAGAATTTAATAAAATTCAATTTTAGTGCAAAAAATTATGACCGTAAAAAATTTAAGATTGAACAGCTATCGTAATAACGCTGGTTTTTTAAGATTTATACCGCAGATGTAACTTAGTGTAAGTATGATACAGTCCGAAGTTTGTCAATTTCACTTTGATAGTGTGGAAAATATTGTCAAATTTATTTATTTTTGGCTCCGTCACTTAAAAAGTCCCTTGCGACAAAATAACTTAAATTTTGGTCTAATATTTTAACAACAGGTTCCCAATACATCCATACTTTGAATTTGCCCTAGGTTTCTCTGTGTCTCAATAACTTTAGGCTCCAGAAATTTTTAAAGCTATGAAAATGGCTCTTTTAACCATATTTTGAAATTTTTGTGTTTTGAAGTACAGAAAGTGTGCTTGAATACATCTCACAATAAAACCCAGGGCAATTTCTATTCACTGAGTCTCTATGAACGTGTGTAGCAAGTTTCATTAGTCTAACACTAAAACTGCGACGCAAGGAGCATCTTAAATGATTAAAAAGTACTGACACTTTCAAGAGAAAAACAAGGATAAAGAATTAGAATTCATATCTAACACTAACTAGCATTCTCGTAAATTTAAAACTAGATTAGAGCATTTAAAAATGGCTTGCGGATGCTATCTCAGCGTTCTTTGGATTCAGGACTGCTTACACTATTTTATAGACTAAAAGGAACAAAAGGTAATTTTTTGAAAATTTTAATGAAATTTCAGTCATACATATAATTAAGCTATACACTATATATTTAAAAGCAAAGCAGTCCACTTTTATAAGCTTTTCGTTCAAAAATACTAGCATTCTGACTCTTTCGGAGCCAAGACTACATCATTTTCTCTCACAAATGAATCCTGCTATGCTAAATGGTCTTTCAGAGTAAACTGTTGCAGATGAAATACACAAATATTTAACGTTTACTTTCCTTTTAGTTCTGGAAATTTTGAATTTCCTTTCCAGTAATCTAGAGGTAACAAATCACCTAGAAAGAGGAGGTAACAAATCACCTGAGAGATATGCAGTTATTTCTTCTTGGATACTGCCAACAGACAGAAAAAACTGACAAGCCATTTTTATTGCATAATACTACTCTACAGATACCACATTCCTGAAAATGTCTCGTGCTTTGCTATGTTCTACTTTCAGCAATAGTATTTTGTGATTTTAAAATAAAATAAAGATCGCAGAATCATCACTGAAGTATTGAGCGAACTTTCTGGTATCGTTAGATAACGATACAGTGTAAGTATCATGATATCGACGTGTCCAGAACCCATTCCTTGTTTTAAGATAGTCAAATATTTTTAAAGTAGTTCGGTATATGATGGCTTTGTAGTTTCTTTCTTCTTCTTTTTTTTTTTTTTTTTTTTTTCTTCTAATGACCAGGAAGAAAAAATTGAAGAGCGATTTCCCACATGCGTGACGTATAGGAAGAAATATATCAGAAATTGTTTAAAATCAAATAAAATCATTTGATATAAACTGTGTACTTTAACAATTCTACTTTATTCGTGTAGCGAGATTTTGTGTGTCTCTTACAGTTTAACCACGAGGGTGGGACAAAAGGTAATGCCTCCTACTTTTATTTCTCTTTTAATTGCCAAGAAAGTTGAATCCAATTTACATAGCTTGAAAACTACAACATTGACGATTAATTTGTCATTATACAATATAATCTCTGTCCATTTCCACAGTTTTGGCCCACCTTTTAACTAGGGCATGTATTCCAGTGTGGTAAAACACACGGTCTTGCTTCCTAAGCCATTGACGCACGGACGTTTTCACAGCCTCCTCATCTTCAAAATGAATCCCAGGATGAGCTTCCTTTAGTGGCCCGAACAGATAGAAGTCTGATGGTACCAGGTCAGGGCTATAAGACTTGCTATCCCAATTTCTCAATTTCTGCAGCGGTGTAACGGCTGGTGTGTGGTCTTGCATTGTCATGCAGAAGAAGAACATCCGCCATAGTTTTTGTTGGGCGAACTCGGCGAAGACGTGCTTTCAGCTTCTTGAGGGTTCTGACGTATTGGACAGAATTTGTTGTGCATCCCTGCTCCAAAAAAGTCAATCATAAGCACACCCTCTGCATCCCAAAACACTGTCGCCATAACTTTCCCTGCCGACCGCTGAGTTTTGAATTCCTTTTTGTTCGGTGACGTTGTGTGATGTCATTTCATTGACTGCCTCTTTGATTCAGGTTCAAAAAAATGAACCTACGTTTCGCCTCCAGTAACAATCTTTTCCAGAAACTCCTCTTCCTCCAAACTGAAGCGCTGCAAGTGTTCTGAAGCTATTGTTTTACTTGTTTCTTTGTTTTGGGCGGTTAACATTCTTGGTACCCAACGTGAACAAACTTTTGAGTAACCCAGTTGTTGAATAATCGTCATCACACTGCCTTTACTGAGGGAGGTAATACGACACAATTCACCTGTTGTTACCCGGCGATCACCACGAATGATGTCATCGACTCGCTGAATGTTGCATGGAGTCACTGCAGTCACCAGCCTGCCGCTTCGCTTTTCATCTGCCAATGGCGTTTGCCCTTCAGCTTCGTTACAGCGATGAACCCATCGTCTAACAGTGCTGACATTCACCGTCGCATCACCATACACATTTTTTAGCCTTTCGTGAATGCGAATTGGCGTTTCGGCTTCCGCAGTCAAAAATTCAATCACAGAACGCTGACTAATACGAATGACGATGTCAGCCATTTTGCCGTGGTGCCACCTGTTGACTTAGGAAGTTACTACTGCAAGGGATTGGAGAAGAATGTTTGAGGAATTGCATCAAATTCAAAGTTTTCACATAATTTACTTATTTAAGGAAAAAATAGGAGACATTACTTTCTGACCCAACCTCGTATTATGTCAAAGTCTTCCATAATGAAGACTTCATATATTGTACCTAGAAAGTTCTAGATATATGTACGTTTAGCTCGAACCTCCCCTTCCTTGCTGGAAATGTCCAGGATGTTAGGGGCACCGACTTTGCTAGGCCACATCTTCATCAGGACTTGTTCGCCCTTCTGATCTCCCATGCAATTATATCCTCACAGAGGACACGTTGGGAATCTATAAAATGTGGAACGATAGAATCAGACTGAAAACTTGAATGCCATAGCCGGGATTTGAACCACGGATCTTCCGGTCTCCGTCCGACTGCTCTTTACCAATGAGCTAACATGCCAGCATGACACTAAAATTTACAACTGACACCTATTTTTCATGTTTATTTCTAGGAATTCTCATAAACACATGTTTTAAATCCCAGCTATGGGATTCAATTTCCCAATTTTATATTTTTCTTTTTATTTTACACACAGCTAGTCTGAAAGAACAACTTCAAAGAAAGAACAATTTCCATCTGTAAAATGTATTTAAAACTTGATAATTTCTATATAATCTTGGGGACGAAATGATTTGCAATTACCTTCGAAAGAATGTCACAGAACTGAACATTTCCTATGAAATTGTGCAGCTATAGGGACAAAGGTGCTGGTGTATCACAGAGTGTGCTTGGGAGGCTGATGCAAGGGGAACCAAGCTTGACATCTGCTGGTCCGCTAGAAACGTGAGGATGACGTTTTAGCTCAACCTAACGGGGGATGAATCATGTACACACCAGTTTTATCTCGAGAGTAAACAACACACGACTTCCGCGACCGAAAGTATTCTGCAGCACATAAGAATCGCGGAGCTCTAGAGGATTTGCTACGCCTGCATTTCACGAAGGTTCCTCCACAACCGCCGTACAGTCCTGAAGTTACACCTAGCGACTTTCACTTTTTTCCAAAATGAAAGAGCACCTTGGGGACATTAATAACGACAAAGTGAAAGCTGTCATTAGAACCTAGTTCGTCAGTGACCAGAATTGTTCTCTAACGGGCTTGCCCGACTAATGTCGCATTGATGCTAGTGCGAGGAGTCGGTCGTTATCACTTAACTATGGATAAAAAAGTATAAATTTCATTTCACTCAAAAATACAGTACCCAGTTATCACTGGAGATATCCTACATATGGAAGCTTCCTTGATAAACTAAGGTCCTTTGTTTTAATCAATGTCTCTCAGGCGAATCAAAACTTTGCATCTAAGTTTATTTTCCGAAAAGTTTTTCCAAATCATGCTTTATATGAATATTTTAAAATTATTTTTGATTTTCTCAGAAATGGTTTTAACAATTTTGATTGAAGTAGTATAAGTACGTTTAAAATGTTTACAAAAACAAGACGTATACCTGGCTTAAATTTTCTCCATAAAGTCTACATAATCCTGTTAATTTTGAAGACTTTTGTTTAACTGTAAACCGAAAAATAAAGACAATATTTTACTCCACAAAAAGAATATATGCCTGTATCTCACTTAAAACCACAGGAGACACGTATTAAAATACGTTATTTATATATCATATTTTGTAAGAAATAAACTGAAACAGTCAAACATATTTCATGCCTCTAGAATGTATAAAATAATAAAAATGTTGGTCACCTGAAGACAATTATTAATTTAATACTTTAAATTGTTAAAACAATAAACCAAAGTATACAGTTAAATGTTTAGCCCATATTTAAACAGTTTTACTGCACAGTTGCATGCATATTTTCAGGTTTTATTTTTTTGCATGAAGTTCTGAGATCTAGTTATTGGAATGAATTAGTTATTAGTGGATGAAGATGTACTGAACTTGCTTTAAAGGACACAGGCATTACAAGGCTGTAGTGCATCCAGCAGAGACGAGACAAGACAAGAAAGATATCTCACGTTAAAATACACAATTTATGTAACATAACTTCTGAAATATTCTTTGTTATTGGTTTAAGTTTTCAAACACTTATTTCATATAACGAGTCGTTATTCTAGTTATTCTTTTTTTCCCTTGCAGTAAAGCTAACAGCAAGGAATTTAACTCATCACAAAGGGATTCAGTTTTTAAACTTCTACTTTAACCTAAAAGTCTATATAAGGAAAGTAAGTATCTATTTAAAGGCACATAAAATACTGCGTTTTGTAATAATAGTTTGTAGAAAAATAAGTAGAGAAATTCCTGTGACTGTTTCACATCAAATGTTTACACGTGCTTCTCATAGACGCTTCATCAGCGTGAACTGCAGTTCCAAGAAAGAAAATGACACGTATGTATTCTCGACCCTCCTTCGACCTACCATCGTCTGCATTTTTTCTCCCTTCTTTTTTTTTTTTTCGCTCGCGATAATTCTTTCGTTGTTACATTTTCCAAGCAATACTACATCCGAAAGAAGGAAACGAATAGTAACGAGGCGTAATAAAGTGCTTTAGCGAGAATGGGAAAAAGGAAAATGAGAATGTACTTTCCGAAGAAAGCCATGTTACTTGAGAAAAGTGTTCCATATATGCAGCAAGCGAGACTATTCTTAGCACGAAAGCGCACGGTGGCAACGCAGGTTTACCAACATACAAAATATGTGTAGGTAAGCTCATGTAGAGACGGTGCATATGAAAGGAAGCGTTTATATACAATTGATGTTATTTCCTTTCTCCCTAGTGCGACATGTGATAGTCGAAGTCGCCCAGGGAGATATTTTCTCGCAGTTGCGGCCTGCCGCCTGGGCTTTTAGCACACCACCTCTATCCACAACCACCTTTCCGAGTAACAGTGTTCTATGTCCATCTTAAGCTTAATTTTTGCCTCAATATCCTTTGTTATCCTATCTTTCAATCAGTTTTACTTCATTACGGTACTCCGGAAGCGTAAACAATCTTAAAATGTGTGTGTGTGTGTGTGTGTGTGTGTGTGTGTGTGTGTGTGTGTGTGTGTGTGTGTGTGTGTGTGTGTGTGTGTGTGTGTGTGTGTGTGTGTGTGTGTGTGTGTGTGTTTTCACGTAATCTGTGGTATTTCAGCTTTCAAATGATATGCAATTTATGTGGCTTACTACATTTTAAAGCTATTTAACACAGTTTTGAAATTAAAGTGGGCGTGGTACTTGGTGAAAACTCAAACCATTGTACTTGCTGTGATAAAACAATCAAATGTTGGGCTACTGAGGGATGGTTAATACTCAGAAGGGACATTTTAGCCTTGGACAGCCTGGTTGGGCCCATTAGTTTAGCCATTCCACCACAGATAGCAGCAAATTATTGTTTTATAGTGTGATATTGCTTATTACATGTGCTTTTTGGCATTCAACTTATTAGTGAACTTTTATCTTGCGTTTGCGTTATATAAGTGACATTTATGTGTTAAAATGGATAGAAGGAATTTAAAAGTGCTTAAGAATAGTAAGAATGTTGGTAAGTCTAAAATAACTGCCTCAACGAATAATATAAGTCCTAACCTCCAATCTACAACTCAGGTAGGCCCAGTCCCCACTAAAATACATAGTTCTGCTAGGAAACTTAGAGGAAATGAACAGTAATACAGTAATTTCTTAAACGAGAAAGTGTTCGGGCCTCTAATGAAGCGCTTAGAGGAGTGGAGCAGAGGGCAAGGCAGCACAGAAGAGGATGCAAGAGGAAATTGGAGGATGACCCAGCATATGGTTCGGGAATGCACTGGAAACTTCAGAGGCCCTTTTCTCTAAGTTACAATTTTTAAACGTACAGTGTAGCTTTTCTCAACTTCCAGAACAGATTTTTTATTGCAAAAAAATATTGCGTTGCACTTTAGGGTCCTCAACCAACACTAGGTTTTGTGGTACAGACCTTGTTTCTTTTACTCTGTTTTTCGATGTTGGCAGTATAAACAGTACAGCCTCACAGTAGCGCCTGCTTGTCTCTTGAAACGAAATCTTAAATAGCTTTCTGAGAACACATTTTTATATCTGAACTATGCATGTGTAGTAACTGGATGAAAATTAATGCACTATGTAAATAACTTTTTGGGACAGTACATTGTATTCCATAATTTGTATTCATGGGTACCTTTGGGCCAAAAGTTCAAGGCCATAGGCCCCATTGTGTAATGTGCTCATAGCAATAAATATTCAAAAACCATTCTCCTGAGTTAGAACTAATCCCACAACATGCAATACTGAGTCTACCAATCGGCTGTAAAAATCTGTACAATATGTCCCTTTATGCAAGTCGTACGTATCTTAAAGTGGCACTGTCTGACTGCTCAATCTTGCATACATAGGAATCTGGTTTACACTGACCTTTGGTTTCCTTGAATTTTATTCTTTCTTCTTCCTCTGACACGTTAGACATTATTAGCATGATGTTTTTGCTTTATACACTTCTCACATCCACACTTATTCACTGCGAAAAGAATGCAAACTATTTATAATACTACATAATACTTCCCACGATAGGTCAAGTATCCCGCGCGATCGCCATTACAGATTATTCATCAACGTATTTCTCATTTTTTGATCCATAATCAGATAATTCCGTCTTTTCAGTTTGGCTTTCGCCCGAAGCATGCTACCACTCACCAATTGCTCAGAATCACGCAGTCTATTATTCAAGGTTTCGAAAACAGGCAGTACACCGTAGCAGCATTCCTAGATATCGCCCAGGCATTCGACAAGGTGTGGCACAGTGGACTACTACTTAAAACATATCGCATTGGTCTTCCTTATTATCTGATACAAATCATAGCAAGTTTTCTCACCAATAGAACCTTTGTGGTGCGCATTGCTGGTTTCACATCCACCCGACGGCCTATTTTAGCAGGTGTACCTCAAGGTTCAGTACTTGCACCACTCCTCTTTAATATATTCACTTATGATCTTCCTGATATAGCTCCAGTTTGTACGGCGTTATACGCAGATGATACTGCTCTCTATTATTCTCACGTCAATATTCTTCATGCCATTCAGAAACTGCAAATTGCCCTAGATCAATTAGCTCATTGGTTCTCTCACTGGCGCATTTCCCTCAATACTAACAAGACAGAGGTTAAGATCTTCTCTTTACGACCTTATAGGGATCCTCCATCACTATGGCTGCTGGGGGAACCGCTCTCATGGTTACCAAGCAATGTGCCAGTGAAATACCTTGGGGTGTTACTGGACACTCGACTTACTTGGAACGCCCACATCTGTCGGTCTGTTACGCTTGCATTTGCCCGGATATCAAAACTGTACCCTCTACTCAACAGGCGCACTTCACTTGGTTATGAATCCTCCCTGCTTCTTTACACATCTCTAGTCCGTCCCATTTTTACCTATGCAGCTCCAGTCTGGGGTGGCACCAGTAAGACTAATCTCCGCCGACTGCAGGTACTACAAAACAGGGTGCTTCGTACAGTTACAAACGCTCCATGGTTCATCCGAAACCAGCAGCTTCATCATGAGTTTGGTCTTTTACCCGTTCACCAATACATCCGACGCCTGGCACGTCCATTCTTTTACCATCTCCAGGAGGTTCCTGGAGCTGTTACCTACCGTCTCGGCTGTCGCACTCGCCAGCCAACTCGCCTGAAGCGCAGACTGCCCCAAGATCTTCTCCTAAGTGACGTCTCCAGCACAGACGACTCAGACACGTGATTACTACCATCAGACTTTAAGTTCTCAATTTGTGTTACAGTTATCCTCCACATTTAGTTAGAGGAGTCGTTCATGGCTACCTCCATTGTTATGTGTCCTGTTCCTATGTATCTTATAACAAACATCTGTAAAGCATAATTGCTGATCGATGGATAAAATAAAATAAAAAAAAAAAAAAAAAAAAAAAAAAAAAAAAAAAAAAAAAAAAAAGATCGCCATTACACCTAATAAGATCATCGACCGCTGCTATCGATTTCACTGCTGTCGTCGATTCCCTAACACAGTAATTTGTCATCAGCAAAACAATTGACTTCAGATAATGACGAGCGCATTGAGAACTACGTAATTATGAAGAAAAAAGCGTTGGTCATAAGTGTATCCAATAGTTATGTATAAAAAGTGAACCATGGTGTTAAATCACGCTTTATTCATAAAGGCAAGTGGTACCAGGGTAAACGTGCGGCTTTAATAACAGGTAAGTTACAATTGTTTTGGCCTGCTGGCTCTAACTTAATTTATGCGCAATTAAATTGAGACGACATTTCTTCCACACTAGCTGTGTGTAGGTTTGGATGAGTAGAGCCGGGCTGAAAAATTCAATGCCATAGCCGGGATTTGAACCACGTATCTCCCGGTCTCCGTCCGGTTGCTCTAAACCACTCAACTACTATGGCCAACATGCCAACATGACATCAAATTCAACAACTTACTCGTATAATTATTCCCCGGTAAACCACTTAGGGGATCTCATATACAGTGAGACACGCACCATTTGTGGCGACTTACAATGCTGTACGTACTTAAGTCCCAGGATGCATAGTAAACCACTATGTTTTTAGGTAAATTGATGGAAATAATCATTTCTTCCACACTAGCCGTGTGTAGGCTAAGGCTTGGATGAGTATGAGATGAAAAGAGGTATCTAAATCGATTTCTTGGCAGCAATTTATTTACACGTTAGAAGTTTTATAATATTTTATGAGACCTTCTTTATCATAATTTCTTTGCCTGAAATTTAAATTGCTTTATCCACGGTGCCTTCCATTTTTTGTTGTAATTTTACGTCCTCCAACGTTAAGTCGTATCGAACGATGAATGGAATGGGTGAAATGATGCTTAAATGAGCCTAGGGTCCATAGAGCTTAGTTACCCGACATTCATTTTTCAGGATAAGGGAAACCCCGGAAAAAACCTTATCCAGGCAACTCACCCTGACCGAGATTCGAACTCGGGACCTCTTGAACGTGAGGCAGATACTCTACCACCACGCTACCGAGGCGGGCTGGTGTCTTCGAATAATGCATAATTAAACATTAATAATAGTTCCATATATACCTTCTCAAGGAAATTCTGAAGGAAAAGATTTAAGTTTAACAAAGTATTCAATGACCTTGAACGTTGCTCGCAAGGGACCAAACGAGAAAACAATTAAATGAATTAATTAAAAATTAAAATAAAAGTGAATCAGAATTAAGCACCAAATGTTATAGATGTACTCTATATTGTTGCCTCAGCTTGCCTCATACGTTTGTTTTTCTCCACATCTTTTTTTCTTTCAGATGTTGGCATGAACCGAACAGCCGGTAGATTTGAAACAAAGCCCAAATATTTTAATTTATCTCCTCCTGCATTTTTATAGAATTACTGCACAATGCTTTAGAAGTTCCTTATAATCAAATATAACCTTTGGGACAAAGGATTAATTTCCCTTACAACGCCGTGGTACTTCTAACGTATGAATAATCCCCCGATATTCACAAAAATGTATACGAAATTTTGGTTTATACCTGCCCTGGAGCTTTCCACAGAGTTCTATATAGAACTGAAGACGAAGGGGGGTGGGTTAGTGATACATTTTAGAATTGCCTATTATTTCTCGATCATTTTTCTGGTGTTTTTAGCTGGCTTACGCTATGCTGACGAATTGTCTTCCCCAGTCAGTCTGTCGATGCGTTCTATCAATGCGTCATAGAGGTGAACTGGAAGCGAAACTGATAAATAAATACATAAATAAATAAACATATAAATAAATGTGTAGATTCTGCACTGTCAGAACAGTAAATTAAACATTTTACAAATTATTTATCCAGACATATATATATATTCCCATTCTAGTTACTACGTTACTACGTAATAAAATCATTTTTACAAATGTCTAGATTAACCAATAGAAGGATTGACTTTTATAAGCAACAATAGTTTATATAAGAATGAGTAAAAATAGTCATGTGGCTGTACTACAATATATATTATATCTTACTCATTACTCAGCGGGATGGCTTAGGCGGTTTCGTTTGTAGATCTTGTTTGGGAGGTCCGGATTTGATTGTACCTGACCCATGATTTTTCCGCGGATTTTCGCGGATCGCCAGGTGAATGCTGGGTATGTTAGTTACATGCCTTGAATTTCCTGTACCTCCATTTCATCTCCATTATCATTTCACATCATCTGTACTGTGGTGGTCTCTTGTCTTGGCGTTGCATGGCAGGATGATGCTCTAAGTGAACTACTTCCTCCTCCAGTTGATCGGTTGCCGGTCTCCCAACTGGCTGCTGGAACCACTTCTGAATCACAGTAAGGAGGAATGTCCGTTTTCCTGGTCTACCGGGGGAAGTTTCCACCTAAGTAAAAATGTATTGATCATGCCCTCTGCACTGTCGTGACACCTTGGGTTGGCCGCACTCTGTTTCAACTCGCCTCATCCTTCCTCCCGGGGATACCCTCTTGGGGGCACAGGTACAGTAGATTAAGACTGGTTGCAGTGCCAAATTCCCTCCATTTTCTGCTTTATGAATTTCTGAATCTATTTGAAGCACCCTAACAGGCATAATCTTTTGAATCAATATTCATATTCAGGTATAAAGGTTATTCAGATCCTTTTTATTATTTTAGTGGTTTAGGAATTTAATTGGAAGGTAATTTAAGCTTATTTCCTTTGAAACAAAGGAATTTTAATTTATGAATGCATTATCAAAATCCATTTGTGATTTCCGAGATTGCCACCCATTCACACCCACACACATGCACTCCTATGTGTCACAGGTTCACATCTGGTCCATACTGATGATGTTTAAGTGTGCTTAAAAGCAAGTGTTCCATGTCAGTTAATTTACTGGCACAAAAAGAATTCCTGTGGGATGAAAGTCTTATACACCAGTGGTACACAGGGACGTATTTAAGGGGGGGGTCCAGGGGGTCCGGACCCCCCAAATGAATTATCATTTCAAATTTTTAATAGTTGAAATAAGACTTAGTTTAAAATAAATCAAAAAAAGTTTATTCAAGATTCTCATCTTAACATCTCTATTCACTGTCAGGCAAACATTAAGTCATTTAAGAGATAAACGAAAAGTTACTGCACAGCAGCTGTAGACCTCGTTAAGATACACAAATAATGTATTGCAAAGTTAACCAATTCCGATATATTATTATTTGTTGACTAGAATTCCCAGATACTTACTTAAAGGTATGTAATTTTTAACTTCTAAGTTCCTATTCCCTTTTTCATTCAAGGAGAACTAATACTTCAAATGCATCAATCAGTGGTTCGCTTTTTAAATATATGATTGCTGCTTATATCACTTTATCCCAGGTATAAGAACAAAAAATGTGCAATGTGCAAGGACTTGACAAGACAAAAACAAACTTTTCTAAGAACAATTTGTAAAAGCTTGGGTGGAGAAAGTCATGTGAATATAATATATTACATGTGTTTTCATTTTTTACTAATATGACAAAAACACATCCCTTATTGACTGTTTATTAAAAGCAAATAATTCAACTAGATTTTTTGGAACCCCCCGGAAACTGACTTCTGAATACGTGTCTGGTGGTGCAGTAGGATCCTAACACTGACAGCATCATTAAGAAACAAAATGATTTTGCACAAACATACACAGAGAGTAAACTAAGAAGTTACTATAGCAAAGACTACCTTATTTCTGTCATAAGGAATAAAAAGTGTATAAACAAATTGAAAAATGGAAATAAAAGGCTGCAGAAGTTCAACAGTTTCATAGTTATAAGCAAAATTTACTGCTTTTATAACTAAAAGCACTGCAACTAATAACTTCTTTGCATGTTAAATATATTCGAATAATCAGGTAACCTAAAAATAAGTAATGTGTTAAGCCCAGTAACAGTTCAACTTTATTTCCTTTTGTACTATTTAATACTTAGAAATTCCCATATCTAGTAATAACACTGCTATGTTTCATTCACATCTGGCTGAAATTGCTTCGTTTTATGTTTAACATCATGTTCTTTGTGTAAGATTATTATAAATACAATTTGCATTTTAGAACTTCTGGACACTTAACCGAACTAGAAAAATATAAGATCATTATTTTATTTGGTGTGATAAAGAAACCATTTTATACAGTATTTGATGATCAAGACAGTTTTATCTCAGAATAGGAGAAGCCATGATGTTACAATAAACTTTGGTTTTGACGTACACATAAACCATTGAATTCTTTTTACTTAGCATAGTAAACATTTTAGTAAAGGGAAATATATTTTATGACTTCTTCTGACAAGCACAAACATTTATTTACAGAAGTAAAAAGGGTTTTATTGTTCACAAAGTTTACAAAACAATTTTTATCTCATTGTATTATGCTTGCATCCATAACCCTTGCAACCACATCTCTTATTCTCATTTATTATGAGCTTAAGGGGAAAAAAAAATTACTCTTGTTATATGTGAATTGGAAAGCAAAGTCTTTAGATAAATGGTTTTTATAATCCTTAAAATTTAACGTAAAATTAGACATAACACTGTGCACTTTATTTATTATTTTATCACATTGGTTATAATGATTTAAGATACTGTATGATAATGTGCACAGTTCTTTCTGGGAACCATCAAGTTCTTTTTGTTCATTGCTTGATGAATTAGGAATATAAGTTTTGTTTTAGTTTATATTTTAAATACTATGAATTTTTGTCTCTATAAATTGGAGACAAAACAAAGTAATTGATTTAGCAACATGAATCCCTTTTCATTAATTTTAGGCTCTATCCTGACCTGTAAAATTGGGATACAAGTGATCAGCTGCAGTTTCCCAAGCTGCAGGAAGGTTTACTTAAAAATGGAGGGTGTCTGGTATCCTGAGTTTGCATATTAACGGTCAAGCTCCCCCGTGGTCATGCAGGCATCAGCATATGCTGTTCCACCTTGGCTTGCATTTACAGAGCCTCTTCTGTCAGTTTTTGGAGTTCCTGATCAGATCCCCGTAGGGGAAGGGATCCGTCCCTTTTAGCTGCCAAAGTGCGGGCGCTACGGACCCCTAGCACTCGTGGTACCTCTGACGTTACTAGAGGAACCTCGGGCCGAACATAACGAGCCCCTCCCGAATGGGAGTTGTTCGGATTGGGTTGGTCTCGAGGGGGCAGTGGTTCCCGTCACCCACGGGCAATTGGGTACCTCCGGCCAGGTCGTCAGGGCCGCCCGGAGGGGGCAGAGGGTTGTCCTATAAGTCCCGGGGACTAGCCTGCAGAGCTAGTAGCTGGTGAGCTAGACACTGGCGGCCCTACCAAGGTTATTTGGTAGCTGGTTCATTAAGGACTGGCGCGTATGTGGCGTATCCACATCCATCCTGTTTGCCGTAAGGCAGACGGGGGGGCAGTTTATATTATAAGGTGCTGTCCTATGGAAATAACAGATGAGGCCCGGGTTCCCGGTCCTACGGGGCTGGGGCTTATGGGAAGTAGACCTCGGTGAGTAAGTTCCTGATCAGATTTCTTGGACGCCATAATGGTTATAGGGTGCACCACGTCCCTGCCATATATCACTCTATCAGGTACACCCTTACTCACCGTTGTCTACCTCTCAGGTTAGATTTTCAGGTGTGTTAAGGCATATTTTAAGTATTAGTGCCTATTTTGTGCATATTTGTTAATTTGTCTCTAAAATCTATGCAGGTTTTGTGTCAGGTTACCCGGATAATAGCATTCTTGAAAAAGACACGTCTTTCTTCAACTCTCCATAATGTATACACTGTGAACCATTAAGCTTGCCATTGCAAAGTGCTGTTTCCACCCTGTTCTTTAATTGTAATCAGAAATACAATTGGTAAATTTTCCTTTTGCTTCATAACATGCTTGGAAAAGGCTAGTCTCTCCCAAGACACTAAATTGTAAAGATAGACACAACTAAAGGGTAAATGCTTGTGTCTCTTTCTTTTTGCTTCTTAACATTCTAGAGAGGGCCAGTTTCTATTCCATCTCATTAATATACTGAGCTTGGAATTATTAGGCTCAGTCTTAGAGTTTTTTATTTAAATCTATGCCTGTCATTGTAAAGAAAGAGATAACTACAGCATAAAGGCTTCTCTTTCTTTTTTTTTTTTTTTTTTTTTTTCAAGGTTAAGGTACTGGAAAGCAATTTATTTTTCTTCTTTTTTTATGTCTTCCAATGTTAAGTCATATCGGATGATGAATGAAATGGGTGAAATGATGCTCAAGTGAGCCCAGGGCTCATAGAGCTTAGAGTTACCCAACATTCATCATTCAGATAAGGGAGCACCCTGGAAAAAAATCATATTCAGGTAACTCACCCTGACTGAGATTAGAACTTGGAACCTCTTGAACGTGAGGTAGACATGATGCCACCTGTGCTACTCATGTGGGCAATGTGTTTTAAATTGACAATGTCTCGAAGTGTATATTCTATTTAATGGTATCACAACTGTCAAGATGTTTGCTGTTCTGCTTCTGTTCTGTGCAGTGGTGTATTGCAGTGCATTGCACAGTTTGTGTCTTACTGTTTTGTGGATTGTGTAACAACGTTTAGAAAATGCTGGTTTGCTGAGAAAAATACGAATCAACTGGATAATTTAATGTCATGCTGGCATATTGTCATGATAGCTCAGTGGTTAAGAACAATTGGATGGAGACCGGAAGATCTGTGGTTCAAATCCTGGCTTTGGCATTGAATTTTTCAGTTTGAATCATTAGTAAAGTGCTGCACGGGGAACAGTTTGCTAATATAGAAATTAATCCATTATTATTGGCAAACTTTTAGATTTACCTCCTTACTTTTTTTGTGATGTGGAGACGGCCTTTTCTGTCTACAAATATATTTTTACTGAAAGGAAAAATAAATTACTGCCAGAAAACATCAAAATAATTGTTTCACATTGCTTCTTAATGGAAAAAGATAAGCACTGTAAATAGATTAAAATATTTTCAGTTGCAATTATAATTAATATGTATTGATATACACTAATTTGAATAGTTTTAATTATTGTACTTTATTATCACCAAAGTTTGACATCTGATAGTACATTTCTGGGTGCATGTTTTGGCTATTTGTGGATATTTGGGTGCATATTTTGGCAATTTTTAGTGCATATTTGCATATTTGTGTTTAGTGATGGGAATAAAAAAGTGACAGGGTGCAACATCGGGCTATAAGGTGGATGTGGTACACAGGTAATGTTGAATCGAGCCAGAAACTGCATGACTTGATTTGCGACGTAAGGCCGTGCATTGTCATGATGAAGTCACCACCCAGTCTGAGAAATCTCTGGTCGTTTCTTTGCAATGTACTTCCTCTGTGTAGCCAATACTGACGTGTAGTATGCTGCTGTAACAGTAGCATGAGGGGAAACTACATGTGACGTGAGGCCGTGCATTGTCATGATGAAGTCGCCATCCAGTCCAAGAAAGCTCTCGTCGTTTCTTTGCAATGTACTTCCTCTGTGTAGCCAATACTGATGTGTAGTAAGCTGCTGTAACAGTAGTGTGAGGGGAAACTGCATGTGACGTGAGGCTGTGCATTGTCATGATGAAGTCACCACCCAGTCTGAGAAAGCTCTGGTTGTTTCTTTGCAATGTACTTCCTCTGTGTAGCCAATACTGACATGTAGTATGCTGCTGTAACAGTAGCATGAGGGGAAACTACATGTGACGTGAGGCCGTGCATTGTCATGATGAAGTCGCCATCCAGTCCAAGAAAGCTCTCGTCGTTTCTTTGCAATGTACTTCCTCTGTGTAGCCAATACTGACGTGTAGTAAGCTGCTGTAACAGTAGTGTGAGGGGAAACTGCATGTGACGTGAGGCTGTGCATTGTCATGATGAAGTCGCCATCCAGTCCAAGAAAGCTCTCGTCGTTTCTTTGCAATGTACTTCCTCTGTGTAGCCAATACTGACGTGTAGTAAGCTGCTGTAACAGTAGTGTGAGGGGAAACTGCATGTGACGTGAGGCTGTGCATTGTCATGATGAAGTCACCACCCAGTCTGAGAAAGCTCTGGTTGTTTCTTTGCAATGTACTTCCTCTGTGTAGCCAATACTGACGTGTAGTAAGCTGCTGTAACAGTAGTGTGAGGGGAAACTGCATGTGACGTGAGGCCGTGCATTGTCATGATGAAGTCGCCATCCAGTCCGAGAAAGCTCTGGTCATTTCTTTGCAGTGTGCTTCCTCAGTGTAGCCAATACTGGCATGTAGTATGCTGCTGTAACAGTAGTATCAGGGGGAACTGCATGCTGGTAAATCATTCAATTACAATGAAAAAATGTGATCACCAAGACTTTCCCTGCAGATGGAACAACTTTTGCCTTTTTTGGTGTTGGAGAACCTGGTGTTTCCACACTGTGCTGGCTTGTTTTCCTTCACGATCATAATGATGCAGCCATGACTCATCACCGGTGATAATCAAAGCTTGGGGGTACTCGATTAGAGAACTCTGAAGCAGTGCTCAAGAAAAGTGAGGCAATTCTCAAGGACCTGACAAAGAATGGTCTGCAGCACATGTTCAAGGACTGGCAGAGACGCTATAAAAAGTGCATTGAAGTTGGAGGGGACTACTTTGAAAAAGATCATGTAAATATTGGATTGCATAATAAACATATGTGAAAAAAGGATCAGTCTCAGTCTTTGTTGATCAGCCCTCATATATAAATACATAGTCAAAAGACCTGATGCTGCTTTCACTAAATTTGTTCTGCACCTTAGTAGAAATAGATCAGGAACCCTGTGATGCTAGACTTGACAAATTGGTAGACTTGGAAAATTAGAAAACTTCTACAAACTATCAGGATTTCTCAGGTCATATCAAATGTATATTATGCAAGAAGAAACAGGAAAATGCTGGACAATCTTAATAGAATGTGAGTCTAAAAGATAACCATATTTGGTGTCCAGTGCATAGGTAGGGACAAAAACCTGATACAGGAAAGGGAGTTATCCACAGCTGTAGAACTCAAATTTATGTGAAAGAATAAAGATAAAAGACATAGGTTGAGGCATGGGGATCTTCACGCTCTCAAAATCCCTAACATTACTACTACTAACACATAACAGACATGGTGTGAAATATGAATCCAATATGGAAAGCTATTTTATAAAAAATAAATGAGCATAGATTCTTCTAGAGCAGTGGTGGCAATATTTGCTACATATAAATCATAAATGAGAGGGAACTTCACTCTGCAGCTCTAGCTGTAGAATGAATTTCTCATTTCTCAAACATAACGCAAATAAGCTTTTCCTGGTAGGTTGATAATTCATTCTTTTCTCAGGATAGGAGAAGGGAACATGTTCAGCATTTAAAATTATGAAATATAGGCCTGCCTCTGTGGTGTGGGATTAACATATCATATCTGTCTCTCATTCATGAGGTTCCTAGTTGAAACCTGTTAGAAAACATTATTTATGTATGGTTTTTCTGCTACAGTTTAGAAGATAAATGTTGAAGTAGGTTTAAGCTTAAATGAGCCCAAGCTCATTGATGTACATTTCACCTATTTTGTTCATCATTTGATATGATCTACCAGGTTAAAAGACATTCAATTTCAAACAAAACAAGAGGTCTGAGCTAGCTATTATTTTGTGAATGTTGAAATTTGTTAATGTGAACAGTATTATCTGTCGGTATCGAGTTCACCAATCCAACATTCAATATTCGACATTAGCTGAGGATGTTAGGAAGCTCCTAATGAAATGCGTTCTACACAAATACTAGCAATAAATGCAGCATTGAGCACTAGTTTGACTTAAAATTATATTAATTTTGTGCTTCAGTGTATCATAGTCCTTATTCATAGGAATGTTTTGACTATTAGATGATCAAGGGTAACAGAGATCTAACTGGGGAGCTTAAACATAGCTTAGATCATAACTTGACTATTCCTCATTTCATCTATATTGTGACTAAACGACAACACAAAATTGTACTAAACTCATTTTATTTGCTATTAAAGCAGCAGATCACTAACTTACACTTTATTTTTCACTTCTACAAATACACAGCAAACATGTCAGTGCTAATGTTTCTTTATGCCTCTATTGCACACACCAAATTTTACTGCTCAAAACTTCTTGATATTCATCACTCATAGATTTTAACACATTAACTGCTTGCTGACTCTCTGACATCTGATTTTGTGGCCAACTCTGCTCACAACTAATTCAGGCTGGCTGTTGCTCCAATTTATAACCTGGCCAGAAACTGCCAAAGTCTCTGGAATCGCCTAAAGAGAACATTATTGAAATTGATTCTGTTAAATTTTAGACTGCTTGGCTCTCACCCTGGGTTTGATCCCAGGCAACTACAAAGTGAGAATTGTTGTGGACAATATGGCACTGGATCAGGTTTTCTCCTGGTCCTCTGGTTTCCCCCGTCAGCATTCCACTGATTGCTCCATCATTATCTTTGCTGTCATTCATCTCACCCTCATATATATCATCCACTTCCTTCACCTTCACCCCAGGCATTGGGTTGATCAAACATCCTGGTTCTCTATTGAATCCAAAGATTTGGTTCCTCAGGCCCAACCTTAAAAACTGAGAGGAACAAGAATCCCCTAACACCATGATAGTGGTACAACTAGGGAAGTTAAAGAAGAAGAAGATTCTACTAGATTTGCCAAAATTGACTAGTCTGGAAAGATCAATGTTATGCAACAAAGAGGCACATATTTGCGGCACATGTCAGCGGCTGTCGTTGATTTTCCATATTGTGCTTCTCTCAGCACAAATAACAATAATGGTAAATGCGGTGACTCACACTTACCATATTTATATCCTCTTTAGGTATGTGCTACACTTGGGCAGGTGCACAATAACCACAATATTAAAGCCACTGTTGCACTGACAGCCTTAAATGGTGCATAAATAAACTGCATAGGTAGATTGAGTCAACCTGAAAAATTCAATGTCATGGCCGGGATTTGAACCACGGATCTCCTGGTTTCCATCCAGTTGCTCTAACCTATTGAGCTACCATGGCCAATGTGCCATCCTGACACTAAATTCTCCATTTGACTCGCATACTTCCCTGGTGAAATAACCTTAGCCTATATACGGCTAGTATGAGGAAATTATAAATTTCCATCAATTAACTAAAATAAACTGCATAGAGTTTATTTAAGTTCTGGCAATGGCCTTTTATTTTTTCACTGTGATATGAGTATCCAATTTGTCTTTATACAACTATATAGTGGAACAATGTAGAATTACTCAAGTTTTCTGGATGGGATTTTGGACATATTCAAAATACCTGTTTGGAATGCATTGACCATGGACATTGTTAGGCCAATGCAACCAATGTATTGCACCAAGGCACCAAAGTTAGGGACCTCATTGCGGTGGCAAATGAAAACATGGGTTAGCAGCAGTGGTGGTTATAGCGTGAAAGCACTAGAAGTGCCAGCATTACTTTGTGGATATATATTTTATATATATTGAAAGCTAATTAACATCCTTTTAGCAGCTGGGTAGGGGTACACAATGGTGAATGAAAGAAATGGTTGAAATGTTGCTTAGTTAATGATACAGTATGTACAGTAGTGATAGTAGTGACCTTTTACCACTGCACATAAGCTGGCACTAATGCCAAGAGGAACTAATCACCTGTCAGACTTGGAAGTAATAACAGACTTTTCTTTTCTCCAGCAAATGTTTAGCTACTGTAAAATTTACAAATAGATTATCGAGCAACATATCAACTTAAGATATTCATATAGATACCTTAATGCTCAATTTCTTCTCGGTCAGCAAGCCAGGTGAAAAGACAATTAGAAATTGACATTTCAGGAGTATGCATCTCTCCCATTATCAGGATATTTATTAAATGTTATAACCACAAATGAATCACTGGATATAACACCAATATAAACAAAGACCAAAACATCGATTTCTAATTGTCTTTTCATCTGGCTTGCCGCCCGAGAAGAAATTGAGCATATTCTAAAATTAGGCAAATGAGTCAACCTTGTATATACTTTTCTCCACTTACAAGTTTTTTTATGAAGACTAGTTTCTGGGAACTTCTTACCTATCGTCAGTTCTGTGATTCCCAGAAACATAAAAAAACCTGTAAGTGGAGAAAAGTATATACAAGGTTGACTCATTTGCCTAATTTTAGTAACAATGGCACTCCACTTTCTGAAATACTTCTTTTTATTCTATATATTGAGTATATTCTTCACCAGAAAAGCTTCAGGTCTTAGATACCTTAATGTTTCCACATACATGAACTAAATCCACCACATTTGTTTTTGACCAGTGGTGGAATTAGTTATTCCACCAAACAATGGCCCTGGAAAGCAGAAGGCACTTCATACTTCACATCCAAGAACCATTCATTCTTCATGTAAATGTACTATTTATAAAACAATGATTAATTCATGAACAAGCAGAAATGACTGTGATACAAAATAAGTGCAGTTTTCTGTTAACGTTGTTAGGCAAGACATTTCATTGTGTCTTGAACTAATAAGCATAGGTGCATTGGGAGTTTACAAATAACTTTAAATCATATTTCATCCTTTTTTAAAATAGTACAATGGCAGAAAGGAGCTACCCCCAGAACCACCTTTGCTTAGCAGAGAGATAGAGAGGAAAATAGAAGAGAGGTATCTATGCTTTTGCCTGAACAGATGTAACTCAGTGACAAAGCATGCAGACCGCATGAGAGCTACATATTATTATGTACATCTGTATTCTTTTTCATGATGTTAGCTCATTTGCCAAATTCTGTTCTTAGCTGGCTAATTAAAAATTGTCTAATACTACAAGGTACACATAATATGCAGTGTATTTACAAAAGTATGACTACAAAATAAATTGCTCTGAATGATCTTAATCAGACTAAATATTTTTTAGACAGGACAACTTTAGTTGCATTGCCAGAAACACTGCAATAGCAGAAATGTGTCAAAACACTATACATTTTAAACATCAAGTAATTAAGAATAAAATATAAAATGGAACTCATCAAGTGGCAGTGTTATTTGTACGAGAGCTGATCATGTCCATTCTTCTGGGTGGCAAACATTTCAATTACTCTGTTGTTGAAGTTAGGGAGTTCACCAATTTCCTCTTTGTTATTTAAGTTAATTGGAAATTAATCATTTCTTCACACTAGCTACACATAGGCTAAGGTTTTGTGTGGGATTTAAGTACTTACGATAGTAAATCGCCACAAATGGTGTATCTCGGATACGAGAGCCCTTAGGGTGTACTGGGAATATATGAGTCAACTGGAAAGTTTAATAATGTCAGGACGGCATGTTGGCCATATTAGCTCAATGGGTTAGAGTGACTGGACAGAAACCAGGAGATCCGTGGTAGGTAACTCTAAGCTCCAAGGACCCTGGACTCATTTGAGCATCACTTCACCCAATTCATTCACCGTCCAATATAACTTAATGTTGGGGTGGACGTAAATTTAAAAAAAAAAAATGGCATTGAATTTTTCATGTTGACTCTATCCATTCCTCTTTGTTAATGGCACAAACTAACAAAATTGAAGAGTTATCTGCTGGGAAAGATATCTTTGAATGTATCATTATGATAAATCACTTACTGTTCAGTTTTTAACTTTTCTTAGGATCTAATGGGATTGTAATATTGCACATTTTCTTACAGAGTCATCAGGGAAATTTTCTCTGAATGTAATAAATTTCTTTGGATCAATAATTCCAAAAGTATTAAATATATGAGACTGTTGATATCGTCCTTTCATTTAATTGACAACTGTGTCTCACACTTCTTTGGCTTCTGAATTCACATTCACTGTAGAACCATTAATTCAGTCGCTTTCTTGAGGGAGGAACAATATCACCAACCCAGTATCTTCTACTGTTCTCACGAATTTCAGACACAGCCTGGTTAAAAATACTGCAAAGCATTAGATACTGTAACACTATGGACACTTTATATCTGAATTATGTTAGAATGTGAGCATGTTTGATGTCATAGAAAAAGTTTTGAAGAAACAAAATTCTGTATTATTCATAAAATTCTACAAACCAAGAGCTTCCCATATTTTTGCATTATCCAGTTCATCTTCCTGCTCAATCTTGTGGAAAACTATAGTTAATAAAGTCCCCCCTTCCATGAATGTTGTTCGCAACCTGTGATTGAAAGGTCCATCTTGTTGTGGAAGCTGCTGCATGCGTTTGTTGCAAACTCGCATTTTAGTGAAGAGAAAAATTTGAATCCACCAAATTTGACAGGAAACAACTGCCTGCCTCGGTAGCATAGATGGCAGTGTGTCTGTCTCAAGAGGTCCCCAGTTCAAATCTTGGTCAGGGTAAGTTATCTGGATAAGATCTTTCTCAAGGGTTTTCCTTATCCTGAAAAATGAATGTCAGGTAACCCAAAGCTCTATGGAACCTAGGACCAATTTGAGAATCATTTCATCCTTTTCATTCATTCAAAGTCATTTTCATTCATTCAGTGCTGGTAGATGTACATTTTTTTTATGAAAAATCTGATTTTATGTTTGTGAAACAAGCATTTCCTATAACTAAATTTAATTGGTGAGCATAGCAGTGTACATACGTGCTATAAAGGAAAGTATCTTGCCTCAAAGTCAGCACACTTCCTTGGCTACTGTTCATTACCACCACATCACCATGAGTTTGAGATATGAGTTGCTACATCAACATTAAAAGGTTGCAACTTGTTTATCAAAACAACACAGAGGCCATTGGCTGTTCAATCATTAATATCTTCAAAAGAAAGAAACCTATCTATGGGTTTGCACTCTTTAAAGTATCGTAAAATGATGACATTGACTGCGGCAAGCTATGTCTGATGTTTTGTCAGCCTCCACAGAAACATAATCGACAGTATTTATGTCTTTCATTACTAATTCTTCAATGTAAACCTGATACATACATTCCAATAGTTAATTCTGTATAGTATGTGATGTATACTTACATACTGCAATACTGTTGAGGTGGTCCTCTAACATTGTTGTGATTACCGAGGTGAGATAACAAATCTAAGAAATTGACACGGTTTGCTGATTCCTGTATTTCATTGTGAACCCTCAATGTTAGATTATAAACATAACATAAATAATATAAATGGTTTCGCAAAATGTTATGCACTATCACTTTGTTCAGCATGTATGAATTTTTAGTGCCTAGTTCATTGTTTTTCTGGATTGATGTTTTAAGTACAGAATCAATCTGAGTAGCAATATTTACTTTTGCAATTCGTTCACTCAAATTTTTTAGATCCTTACAACCTACCATCGTCCTTCACCACCAAATAACAGACAGTAAAAGCAATAGAGACTTTCTTTCTCCTCACTTGAAAGCCACGATTTCTTATTAAACCAACTGTTAAACAAAGTCTTCTGTTTTTTTGCCATCTAGTTACGTAAGTATAAAATTATTCAGTTGATGTTCACCTAATTGTTTAATGATGAAAGGGACTTTTTAATAAATAATCCACTCAATTCATTTTAAAAGTACACTACTTTGTACTTTGTCCACCAACGATCATATGAATGCTAGACATGTTCAATGTTCACAGCCTTTTCTGGCTACAAGTGAACCTACTGAACGCAAATCAATCTAATCTAATCTAATCTAATCTAATCTTACAATAGCTCTATAGGACTTTCCATTAGGGCAGTAGCTTGAGTGTACAAAGGCCTGCTGTCAGTTGGAAATGGATATGGTATATGTGTCAACCCATCTGGGAAGATAACCACAGTGTAGTGCAATCACTGCAGACTCCTAGCACACTCCTCTGACATTACCAGAAGCATGCCAGGCCAAACATTTGAGTCCCTCCCGATGGGAAGCTGTTCTGATTAGGTTGGTCTCAGCAGGGCACTGGTTCCTGACACCAATGGGTAATGGATTTGTCTAACTGGCATAGCCAACCAGACGGGAATGAGAGACATCTAAAAGAATCTCCTGGATAGCTAGTGGTATAGTGTGTCAGAATACTGGCGACCTGACTGAGGTTATCGGTAGTGTTTTGTTCTATTTACATTTACATTTGACATTTTTTGTCCCATTTTCCTTCATTATAAGCCTGTTCTTTAAATTTATTAAAACTTTGAAGTTTACTTGGTTAGCTTACTGTAGTGAGACATTTATTTTTAATATGTATTAACACAGATTCAAAATAAAATTATAAAGAGAAAAAGTTGTATTCAGAAAAATGTCCAAAGTATATGTAATTAACAACTTTAAATTTTTATTTATTTTTCTTGATGGTTACTGACTATGCACCAGTTCTACAATTTTTAACTTGGTGGCCTAGATTGGGTTAAAAACTTTCTTACTGTATAGTTATGGGACCAAAGAAAAGGTAGTGTGATCCATGTAAACCTGAACTGAGCGTTTGACCTGGTTGATCACAAACTTTTACTAGAAAAATTATCCTCATATGGCATAAGGGGGTTAGCTTTAGATTGGTTCAGATCTTATCTGGAGAATAGAGAGCAATCGGTGGAAATAGAGTATTTTGATAGCGAAACGAGTGAAGTTAAAACTCAGATTTCAAGTAGCGCTATAATGAAATATGGGGTCCCTCAAGGTTCGGTGCTTGGACCTCTTTTATTTATAGTGTACATTAATGATTTGGCAGATAATGTAGAAAACAGAACCAATATAAATGTTACACTTTTTGCAGATGATACAAATATTTTTATCAAAGGGGTGAATAAGCAAGGGGCAGATGTACATATTGAAAATAATCTAAAATATATTCAAAAATGGTTTAGTGCCAATATGTTAATATTGAGTAAGGAGAAAACAGCAGCCCTAAGCTTCTATAATAAAATGAATGGAAGTCAATTGTATCCAAAATTAATGCTGGGACAAGACCAAATACATTACGTACAAACTATCAAATTTCTGGGACTAATACTAGATGAAAATTTAAATTGGGAAACTCACATAGAGGCATTGACGAAAAAGCTTAGTAAAATGTGTTTCTTAATGAGGGCGATTACAGGCATGTCAAGTTTGAAAGTTCAGAGAATAGTGTACTTTTCATATATACACAGTTTGTTGGCATATGGTATAATTTTTTGGGGAAATTCTAAAGACAGTATAAAAGTATTCAGATACCAAAAGAAAATAATTAGAATCATAGCAGATGTCTCAAGCACAACTAGTTGTAAGCCATACTTCAGTAAATTAGGTATCTTACCACTGCCAAGTATATACATATATGAAAACTCTTGTACATATGAAAGCAAGCCTAAGTTTATTCAAAACAAATTCTGAAATTCATACACACAACACTAGAACAAAGAATAATTTATTTGTGAAGTCACACAAAACAAAGATGTATGAAAATAGTTTCACATATGCTGGCTTACATCTTTACAATAAGCTACCTGAATCTATAAAAAAGATTGAATCACAACATCAATTTAAGAAATTGTTATTAAACTTCCTTAGAGCCAATAGCTTCTACAGCGTGGATGAATTTTTAAATTTGTAAATATTTAGTTAGCTACCTTAATTATAAATATTGTACTTAGTTTTTAGTTCTTAGTTTTTAATTTGACGTGTCCTATAACATGTACATGTTTTAATGGATGAATCAATAAATCAAATCAAATCAAATCAACTATTTTAATAGGCCATAACTTTAGAACCAATATTAGGACACACATGCAACTTTGGGAGAACATAATACACAATTGGGAGATTACATAACACTACTTACATCTTAGAGAAAATTTTGGAAGTGTCCTTCACTAGCATCTATACATGTTTGCACTTGTCTCACCATATTCTCTGAAGTTTTATAGAGAGTATCCTCGCCAATGTTACTTATTTCAGTTCAAATGGATTCTTTGAGAAAATCAATTGTCCGTGGCCTATAGTTACCCTCACAAGGAAAGATCCGGTGAGATTAGGTCAGGGGCACTGTAAAAAGTTTAAAATGTTGTCTACTGTGATTATCTAAACGTTACTCAGCCATTCCAATAATTGTTTCATTGACAAAAGAGATAGGTTGCTACCCGAAAAGTTAAATGTTTGTTTACATCTTTAGCTTTTTTCTCACACATACATCCTTGAAATTCTCATAAGTATTCTGGTTGAAAAGTAAAGTTTAGTTACAAAACATATTATTCCTGTTTTCAACAAACTTATGTATAATTTACACCATAATATAACATAGTGTTAGCTAGTCTTTTCATACTGTCAGTGTCTGAAAAGTTAAAAATTTACCTGTGGCAAGAGTTTTACATTCACACAGACAATCCTCAGAATTCCTGCAATTTTATTCTACTTGAAAAGTAAAACATATGTTACAAAATAGATTACAGTTTTATTATGTAAATCTCACTTTTGGTTGTTGAAAGGGAATTTTCTGCTTAGCATTGACACACCAAATGATACAGCCTTTTTGACCTCTTCCTACCTCAAATTTTACAAAGTTGGTCATAACATGAGTATAAATCTTCCTGGTGTGGGGTAGTGTGTCTGCTCTCACATTTGTTGTCCTCCATGATCTAATGGTATCATGCTAGCCTCTGGTTATTTAAACCATGGGTTCAGATCTGATATAGGGCAATGGATTATTTTCGGGTGTAAATGTCTCAAGCATGACTTCTTTCGGAAAGGAGCTAAAGTCACTGTTGCTATGTTGTAGATTTATGGCAGGTAAAAGAACCTCAAGTCTAATAAAGAGACCTCTCAGCAAAATTAAGCAGTCTTTTGTGCCCAATAGAGAATTGGACGCTGAGAACCACAACAGTTAGGGAACGCCCATCCCAATCCTGGTTTTGTTGACACACCAAAAAGCAGGTGACCGAATGCTAGATGAACTGTAGTAACAGTAATCTCTTTACTTCTAGGAATAACTCCACTCTGGGTTGGTCGTTAAGTTGATAAAATACTCACATTGGTGCAGAACATTTAGTATGCCATGTATGCCATGCTAACCACAAGTTTTGCTATATGCATTAGTTATGCATACTGTATTTATGCTTAGCCTGCCTCAGTAGTGTAGATGGTAGCATGTCTGCCTCACGTTCAAGAGGTCCTGAGCTCGAATCTTGGTCAAAGTTAGTTACCTGGATAAGGTTTTTTCCAGGCTTTTCCCTTGTCCTGAAAGACGAATGTTAGATAACTCTAAGCTCTATGGACTCATTTGAACATCATTTCACCCATTCATTCACCGTCCGATATGACTTAACGTTGGAGGAAGTAAATTAAATTTAAAAAAAACTGTATTAGTATTAGTTTATTTTAATCATACAATATACACAGTTGGTGTTATTTAAGATCACATCAGAAGCAATTATATTGGATAAGATACAAATAATTACAATGATACAATTAGTGGTACTAGACACATCAATATTAATATATGGTAATTAATAATTATAATAAAATAATAATAATAAGAAGAAGAATTTAAAATGATGCACACAAAACCAGGTGTAAGTTATACAGGATTTATTATTGAATACAAATAATTGTTGTGCATCACTGATAACAATACAACCAGTTAACAAAGAAGAAAACTACAAAAGTAGGATACTTCTAAATTTATGCAAGTTATAACCATTTCAGAACAAAAATGACACTTGAAATGTGTAGCATAACTACATTCTTGTTAATGTGTTTAAGACTAATTAGTACTGTTGTTTAAAAATTCCTATGAATTGTAAAAGCAGTGTGTTAGTAGATATTTCTTGAGTCCTTTCTTAAACAGTTTTATATAAGTAAATCCCTTTAGATCTTTTGGTAGTACATTAAAATATTTAGAACCTGCATTAATTATATTTTTATTACCAAAGGTACCTCTGTATGAACTCAGAAAAAAGTCATTTTGTCTGCGAGTAAAATAAGTATGTACGTCTGTTTAGTTGAGGGGATTCACTTGATGTTTTAACATACAAAATAGTGAAGAATACATATATACAAAATAAAGGAATTATTGTAAGTTGCTTAAAGTATGGCCTGCAAGACTGCAATCTGCTAACTTTGGCTGTAGCTCTTACAGCTCTTTTTTGGAGTAAGAAGATCTGCATGAAAGAAGTTTTAGGCAAAGTTCCCCATATCATTGCTCGTATTCTAAATGGGAATGAAACAATGCAAAGTATACTGAATGAACCATTTGAAATGGTAATATGTTGGTAAGCTGGTGCAGCAGGAATATAGTTTTGTTGAGTTTGGAGTAAGTCATCAGGACATGATTCTGAAATGAAAGATTATCATCAATATGGATGCCTAGAAACTTTGTGATTTGAACCCCTGATATTACTTGATTGCTGTACACCAAGTTTAACTCTTCGTTACTGTAATTGCTTCTGTTTAATGTGAAAAGTAAATAGTTTGTCTTACTGATATTTGGACAGAGATTGTGGACAAGAAAAGAGTTTTCCAGGCTTAACATTATCTCATTACATTTATTATTTAACTGCTGCATATTTTCAGCAGAAACGAGACTTGTAGTGTCATCCGCATAAAGTATGACTTCAGTACCCTTTATCTTAAGATTATCATATAGGTCATTTATATATAATAAAAATAATATAGGCCCAAGAATCGAACCTTGTGGTACTCCATACTTGGTGGTACGTAATGTGGATATGTGACATTCTATGGTTCCCTCCCTACCCAGATATGCTTAGCTTAGACACCATACTATGCACATGCTATGGACAATAGGCATCAGATTGTGAAAAAGTAACACTCATAGAATGCATGAGAGAAATCACAAAAACAAAGTAAAAATATGAAAACGTGTGTCAAAAAAGGATCAGACTCTAGCTATTAAATGTTCACATGGACTTGTTTGTTTGTTTTTTATTGTTGTGTTCGTTTGGTCCTGTCACAAACAGTACACAAGGACATTGAATATGTCATACAGAAAGACCCCATTAAACTCTAAAAGTAAAGAAAAGCAAATAAATATTGTGATATAGCTGAACTGTCTAACAAGCATTTAAGTATATTTCACAACAACTTTTTGTGCTTACCAAATAAATCAAGATGAATTCTTTGTGAAATATACATATGACTATTAAAACTTATAAACAAAGTGTTGTGAAGAAAGAAGTTGTAAATAAAGGCAGACTATAAACATAAATACAGTATGAGAGCTAATAGTGGCTGAGTATTGCAGTGTGTGCTGTAAGTTTCTTTCCAAGGAATTAAAGGAATGTCAAAATGATAAGATTATCTCTCTTCTGACTAGAAAACTTTACTCATTGGAAATGGACATCAGAGGAGATGATAAAACAGGAATAATATGGAAGTAAATTATTACTGCTGTGAAGAAAGACATTATGAAAGACTGAAATCAAGGAGAGTGTTTACTTTTGTAATAAAATAAAAAAATGGAATCTACCAATGTGCTCATTGTCAAAATATAAGTACATATTTTACAACTACTTCAATCTGAAACAATTTATTGGCGGACAAATAGTTCCCCTTTTACGGGACAGTTTGGAACAAATAGTGTTTAGCTCAGGGTAAAGCAATGAGGTTTCTCCGGGTATGCGTGGATATGTGTGAGAAGGATAGTTTAATGACACTGGAATGCCCGTTTCAAACTGAACATCGAACTTGAATATATTGAGATTTAACTGTATTGGAACACCACAGTGAAGCGAAAAATTTAATAATCGAACTTGAAGTTGCCGACCAAGGATTACCAATAGATCACTGTTCAGAGAGACTGAAGGTGGAATGCTTATTACTTGATAAACCTAATTCGTTCTTCACGTACATATGAACCGACAAATATCTTCTCTCACCTCTTCTGGTCTGTCCTCAACCAAGACAGAAGAAGTGGACCGCCCTAATTGGCCTCACGCCGTGGACTGAATGGATGACCACAGATGCTCGTAGGTGTATCACTTTAACTTTCTGAAAGCCCCTTATTCAGCCAAAGATTTCCTTTGTGATGATCTTGTCCATTGTCATTATTAGGTACCGAAGAATACCTCATTCAACAAGTCAAGTGCTCCCCTTTAGAAATCTGCTAAGGACACTGTTTCTTACATTTCTTTTGTTATAACAACTATCCTCCCCCAAACTGCTATTCAACTCAACTGCCCTTGCATATGTTGTAACAAAGAACCAACTTTCCTTTGAAATCCATCATGATTCCTTATACATTGCAATTCTTAATTTCGGTATCAAATCTTTCATTCGATATACCATACTGACACATGCTTAACCTGCAAAATGGGACTGATGAAGATTAAGACAGAGGCATATGTGAAAAACAAAAACTAAGAACCATCTATGGACTGTACAAGCTCCATTCAGTTTTTTGTGTGTGTGTGTGTGTGTTTTTTTTTTTTCAAATAAGCGTGGCTTTGGGAGAGAGTAAAGGGAGAGAAGTAGTGGGGTCCCATGGAAGCATCCCCGTTAGTAACGGTGGTAACGGACGCAGGTGCCTGACGGGCACGTTGCAGGAAAGGGTAGTATCCGGGGGTCCAGCCATTACCATAGAGGTCCTGGATGGATCGCCGGGAATAGAGGGATTAAATGTTTAGTATTGTTTATTTATTTAGGGTCACTGTGCACCAGTGGTGCTTAATTTAGCGCCGGCCATAGCGTGCCGGTCGCTCGGTGCATACAGCACAAAATTAAAACTAAGTCATTCGGCGTCGTTGCCGCAACGTGGCGGTTGAGTCGTCAGTAAGTTGGCGCACTGTGGTTCGAAGATGTTCTAGGCGTGAGTGTCCTTCAGCTATGCGCGAGAGTATTTCGGCGAAGTACGCTTGTGACGTGTCAGGAAGCGGAGGAGCAGCCGCAGACTGAGCTTCCTTCAGGGTGAGGTTAAGCTGGTCTAAGGTCTGCGTATGTGTTCGGTTGATGGTGTGCTGCAGGTCACTGAAGTTCTGGGTTATACTGTCCTCTAGGCTGGTGGCTCCAATGGATTCCTGCAGTTGCGCGACGTGTGACGAGGTGGTCCCAGTGGTCTGGTGTAGTGCCTTGAGGGACGAGATGATGCTCTCTTGGAGAGTTGCCAGGCTGTCAGTCATGAGATTCTTGGTGGTCGAGAGTTGGTTGTTGACTTCGGTCAGCTTGGCGGTGGTGGCGTCAAGTCGAGCGTTGATAGTGGCGAGTGAGTCATCCAGGTTCCCCAGGCGAAGGCTAATGTTCAAGACCTCCATTCAGAAAGGTTTTGTTAGCTTTTAAATAGTAAAACTCTGTGACAGTCACAATTTGTTTTGATATACAGCTTAGTCAAACCTGTATTTGTAAGGTATTCTATGCAAAGCAGGGTGACTCTAAAATCAATGTTTAATGATTCTTTCTAAAATCTAGAACAAGGATAATATTTTTCTTGTACACAAGAAAGTAAATCAGCTAAAGGCTACAGCCACCTTGCCCTTTCTGTGCACCATTTTCTTGGAACTAGAAGAAAGGATCTCCAGCAATAACTTTTACCATTCATTTATTTTCAGCCTTTCCTCTAATTAGAACAAGAATAGTGTGAGATGTTCATGCTTATCACTTCTTTGGAGAAGAGTAGACAGCTTTTCTGTATTTTACACACAGAGAGAACAGAAAGTATTTGTACGTTACAGAACTTTCGATGAGAAGAATTTATGGAGGATATAATGAAATTTATTGGGGTGGCAGGTGGCAGCCTCAATAGCATTGTATTTATTAAAATAAAATAAAAATAAGTTAATTAAAACAAAGCTAATATGTGAATTTCTCAGGCACAAAAAGTATTTGTACAACAAAGGAATCTGCATCAATTACATGCTACCCATTATTTCAGAGTAGCCTGCATTCATTTCTCACAAGTGATCTGCATGCACAGACTGATACCAACTGCAGTGTTTGCGCAAGTGAAATAAAATGGGCCAAAGAGGGAATTAAATGGCTATTGAAGAGATAATTTTAATTAGAGTGCAAAATAATCTCAAAAACCTCTCTGAGATATCGTTCATAGTAGGAAGATCATGGTCAGCCATCATTGACAGGGTAGGAGCCAGCAAATCTGTCTTAAATAAACCCTAGAGGTAGTTGACCTAAACTCCTCACAACTACAGATGAGAGCAGCATTCTTTGCTGCATTGAAAAAAAAATCCATGAATGACTGCTTCCTAGATTATTACTGTATTGCAAAGAATGTTTCAGCAAGCACTGTAAGATCTGTTTTGCCATAACCAAGGATACAATGGAAGGGCACCATGGAAGAAGCTCTTGTCAGCACACAGACCAAGAAAAAATGCATAGAATTTGCTCGAATGTACCGTGAGAAGATTGTTGACTTCTGGGTAAAAGTGCATCCTCTTGAAAGTGTTTGGCTTAGATTGCAACCTCAAATTGTGGAGGAAAACAAATATGAAACAGGAGCCAATTTTCATTATGAAAATGCTAATTTCACATTCTGAATTACTAATAAATAAATAAAACAATAAAAAAACTTTTTATAAGTAGGTACTAGAGCAGGCATCAGTTCTGAGTGTGGTGTTCATCAGGGCTGTCCATGCAGAGAAATCATTGTGCAAGTTAGGCCATCAGAAATATTTTGTGTGGAATTTGAAATTTGAGGTAATACGAAAATGTTAAAGTAAATCATATTAAAACTGAACTAAAGCATTCAGTGGAAACGTAGCCTACACACGGCCAGTGTGAAAGAATAATTAATTTCCATTAATTAACACTAATAGTGGTTTACTATATGAAGCCCGGGCCTTAAAGTACTTACAATATGTAAGTCGCCATTAAGGTAGTTGTCTCATGTGTGTATGAGAACTCCTAAGTGGTTTACCGGGAAAATACGAGTCAGTTGGAGAATTGAATGTCATATCGGCAAGTTGGCCATAGTAGCACAATGGTAGTGCGGCTGGACGGAAACCAGAAGATCCGTGGTTCAAATCCCGGCTATGGCATTGAATTTTTCAGTCTGACTCTACGTTTCCACAATTTAGCCTACACACGGCCAGTGTGAAAGAATAATTAATTTCCATTAATTAACACTAAAGCATTCAGTTTTATAAATGACAATACAAAGGAACATTACATCTAAAAAATGAGATATAAATATTCTAGGCTTAAAATCATTCTGTAATGTTATTTAACAGTGAAGGTATTATCATTAGCCTTGCAATACTACAAGACTAAAGTATCAAGTCAGTGTACCACTATTTATTCAAACATAAAGTATGTCCAGCAATATTGCAGAAACTTCTACATTTCCTGAGAGACAATCCATATTTCATCTTGCATGATAATAGTCACCATAATACAGGAGTATTCTAACTTGCTCAGAAATGGGACTGAGGTGTATTGTAACATCTTCAGTATCCCCATGATATGAGTTCTTATGATTAGAAGCTTTTTACATGGTTGAAAGAATCACTTAATGGCAAGAGGTTTTCCAGATGTTACGTTGAATGAAAATAGCCTAAAATGTCCTGTGATGGGCAAAGGCCTCCTATAAAATAGGGAAAGTTCATCTATTCTAACGTGGTGAGCAATTTCACGTTATACGTTGGACATGTTTATTGTCACTTTTGTCTGATTATGCGATGCACTAGTCATGCCTAGTAATAACGCTATTTAGTGCTTATATTATTCCCTATTTAGTCACTACTGTCCAGTATTTGCACTATTCAACTATTTAGCCGTTACTATTCCATATGTACACTTTTCACTATTTAGTCACTGCTACTCTGCATTTACACTTTCACTATTTGATATCATCATTCTATTTACACTAATCACAATTAGTTCCTACACAGATGCATCTCCAGGGATTTTCTGTCTCTTCTTCCTCTTGCTACCCTTAACCACTGCTGACCTGGCCGGCACGTGGTGGTAGAATGTCTGCCTCACATTCAAGAGGTCCCGAGTTCGAATCTCGGTCAGGGTAAGTTACCTGGAAGAAGTTTTACCAGGGTTTTCCCTTATCCTGAAAGACAGATGATGGGTAACTCTGGGCTCATTTGAGCATCATTTCATCCATTTCATTCATCGTCTGATATGACTTAATGTTGGCGGATGTAAATTACTAAAACAAAAAAAAAAAAACAAAAAACTGCTGACCTGCATGCTCCTTGAAGACGTCTGTCCATCTGCATCTCGATCTTCCTTGTAGTCATTTTCCTAATCAAGGATCCCACATGGTGGCCTTGTATGTCCACATGTTGTCTTGTAGTCTCACCACTTGGCCTCCCCTTTTCCATTTTAATCTTGTGGATAATTGTGTCATGTCTTTGGTCTGTGATTGCTGGTTCATTGCTGCATTTCAGATTTTGTTTTTCAGAGATACCTCCAGGACTTTGCATTGCATCTTCCATTGACATATTTGGATTTTGTTCTTCTGTTTTTCTGTTAGTGACTATGTCTGACATCCAAACAGTAAAACATGATAGACACAGATTTCTAATGTGTGGAATTTTATTTGTCTACTTAGGTTTCTCTTTAAGAATATAAAAGTAAGACCCCAGAATGCCTTCAAGGCTAGAAAGATTCTTCTTTGTGTATCCTTCTCCATTTTTTCCTGAAAGGAGATTAGTTGCACCAGGTATGTATACTCATCTACTTATGTAAGGGATATTCCTCTATTAATATTGGTGCTGCTGGTCCGTTTGATATTACCTTTGTTTTTTGTTTGTTTAGTGATAATCCTGCAGTTTGGCTATATTCACATAGCTGGTTCAACATAGCTTGCAGTTCTCCCAGGGTTTTGGCCAATAGCACAACATCGTCAGTAAATCTTAGATTCGTTATTCTACTTCCACTTATATTTATTCCAAAGTTCAACTTCATTTTTAGAAATATATCTTCCATTACAGTTGTGAACAGCTTGAGAGAGTTGGGTTGCCCTGGCAAACTCCTCTTTCTAGGTGGAATGCTGGACCGTCCATTTCTGTCCTCACCTTGACAAAACTTTGGCTATAGATTTTTTGCAGAATTCGGTATACTTTGAATCTATTCCTTGAGTGGTCAGTGCCTGCGTTATACTTGAGTGCTCGATTGAGTCAAATGCCTTATTATAGTGTACAAAGGCTAGGTATTAAGTCAGGTGGAATTCCTTTGCTTTCTCGATAAGCTGGTTGATGGTTTGTAGGTGGTCTGCGGTGCTGAATACTTTGCAAAAACCCATTACATTAGTTACATTAGTTCTACGCAATTCTCACAATATCAAATTGAAATCACAGAAATATGAATTATCCTAAATAGTTTCACATTCATTGGATGAATATGAAAGTTGAATTACTGCATTACACCCAACATTTCAATAAAGGCATTTCACCAGAAGTACAAGATTTGGGACTCGTTGAAGTGGAAAAGGCACTTTTATGAGGTTATTGGTAGTCTTCCCGGATGGATTGATGCATGTAAGTGGCATATCCATTTCCACCCAAAAGGTAGATGAAGCTTTTTAGACTCTAATTATTGCCCTAATGAAAAGCCCCGAGAAGCAGCTCCAGTGGCTCACTGGATTGAGAGGGGCAATTTCAACTTCCAGGTAGACCTTACATGAACAAACTTGTATGCATAGGTGCGCATTTGTGTGCCAGAGAGAAAAGAGTTTCATTTTATAATCTATTCTATTAATCCATTCTATTAATATGTTCTCCAGTTTTATGTTCTATAATTTCTCATGTTGGATTAATCTTTAGGTCTTCTCTCATTTCTTTGTTTACCAGTTTATTCCATGTTGTTATTCTCTCATTCATACTATCATCTTCCTGTTTTAAAATTAAATATTCACTTTCATAAAGTATTACTCAAATGTGATTGGCTTTATAGAATTTAAGTTGAAGGGATTCTCTTCAATAGTTTTTAGTTGCTCACAATTAGATAGATGTTCCATATTCATTTACTTTTCCTTATTGCATAACAGACAATTGAATTAAGTAAAAGTATAAGAACCTCAAGAATATCTAATTTTTTTATATTCTGTGTTTATAGCTATCAACTTCACTAGGATTAACTCTCTTACTCTTATTTTTATTTCAGGTATGCGTGCCCCAGACAGCTGTTGAATTAGCTTCAGCTATTTTATTGGATTCTATATAGTAGGTGAGCAAAATGTAACACTTCATTTAAATATTAAAAGCAGAAGCATTATTAACAGTGAAGTATTCTTCGTTTTTGAGTTTGATTTATGAGTCACTATGTTTACACTCAAACTTCACTTACTTGTATAATTGAAACGTTTTCAAGATCATTCGATCTCATCCTCAGCTGTTTGGTGAATAACTGAACATTCCTCTTCTTCCACTACTACGGAGCTCTGATCACTCTGCCATCTGGTGTTAGGGGCACTAAGTTTTAATACTTCATTTAATGCCGGGATTTCAAAATTTATAACTTTATCATGGTTTTTGGTTATTGGCAAATAGAACACCAGAGGAACATTAAGTTGAAACAAACAGAAAAATCTGCAGTTTCTCACCATTTTTGGACAGAAAACCACAACATTGGCCACAACATTAAACTGTTAAAATCTCTAAGTACACCCATAGAATTGGATATTTGGGAAAAAATATTTATAACCAAAAACCGTGATAAAGTTATAAATTTTGAAATCCCGACATTAAATGTAGTATTCAAACTTAGTGCCCCTAACACCAGATGGCAGAGTGATTGGAGCTCCGTAGTAGTGGAAGAAGAGGAATGTTCAGTTATTCACCAAACAGCTGAGGATGAGATCGAATGATCTTGAAAACGTTTCAATTATACAAGTAAGTGAAGTTTGAGTGTAAACATAGTGACTCATAAATCAAACTCAAAAACTTCATTTAAAGTTTGTTCAAACGTTCATTTGTTGCAATGAACCTTGATGCTACATTACACATAGGACCCAGGTTTTCATTTAAGTTCTGATGAATTAAATTTTACTGCTTAAGTGTTGAAACATTTCATTATATCCTGAGAAGGTTAAGGGTTCGATAATTATAATGTGATTAATTCATATTATGTTCTTTCTTAAGGATCAATATGTATTTTGAAATCTTAAGGCACGAAGGAGTGAGTGAGTGTGTGGTGTTTTAGGGCCCGTCGACAACGAGGTCATTTGGGCCCGAGCACTAAGGATCTATGCCCTGTACAAACATCTGGTTGATCAGGAAGGTCAGTCATAAAGCTATGTTGCTGATTATTTTCTTTAATATTTAATTAGAGAAATCACACATTAAAGAAAATATAAGACAAAATAGCTTTACCATTGATCTCCAATATACCAGATGTTTGTTTACGGCATGCATCCCTCGTGCCTTAGGTTAACTGTGTTTATTTAGACTTCCAGCCATTTAAAACTTGTATTCTAAGTTAACTAGAGAAAAATTGTGCAATAAATTTAAATGTTTATGACCATTAGTAATATTGGTAGTCATAAAGTTTTTGACACATACATTTCTGGAAACATTTATGAAATATTTGTTTAACAAATTAGGTTCTTTAGGGTCTTTTAACTTGGGTTTAGGGGTTCTAATAGCATCATTAATAATATAACTTTTGCAGATAAAATTAGATTATTGTTTTCAACAATTTTGATTTCTGCATTTTCTATTTAGTTTTTGAAATTTTTACATCTGTCACCACTTTCTGTTTCTATATTAAATCTGGATTTATCATAAAACATTAATAGGATTTTGTGAATTTCAGTTAGTTCTGTTGTAAACTTATTTGGGTGCCCTTGTCAAAATTTTTCACTTTCTACTAATAAACTTTTCCAGGCAGTTTAATTTAAAGCAATATGTAATCATTACAGTAATGTAAAGATATTTTCTGTGTCACAACTACTTTAAAATATTGACCAGTTGATTTCCATTAAGCAAAGTTTAAATAAATCTAACTTTTCTGATGATGGGAAACACGTTGTGTAATTTACTGTTTCATTGGATGAAATAGTGCTTTGTTCTTCTTTCTTTTCATTTTTTACCTTTAGCTGAAATTCAGTGCAAATACTAGCATTAACTGACAGTATATTTTATTTATTTATTTATTTATTTATTTATTTATTTATTTATTTATTTATTTATTTATTTATTTATTTATTTATTTATTTATTTATTTATTTATTTATTTATTTATTTATTTATTTATTTATTTATTTATTTATTTATTTATTTATTTATTTATTTATTTATTTATTTATTTATTTATTTATTTATTTATTTATTTATTTATTTATTTATTTATTTATTTATTTATTTATTTATTTATTTATTTATTTATTTATTTATTTATTTATTTATTTATTTATTTATTTATTTATTTATTTATTTATTTATTTATTTATTTATTTATTTATTTATTTATTTATTTATTTATTTATTTATTTATTTATTTATTTATTTAGTGCCAAGCTATTACATAGATTGCATATACTGGAATTGATCCAAGTCACTTATCCAGTAGTCGTCTAAATGCTACCAATCCTACACAATCTTTTTATCTCATACATCTTATGATCTATAATGTACATTATTGACTCTTACTCATAACATCTGTCAATTGACCATTTCCATTTGGATCTCACCTTCCATAGAATGACTCTGATCAGAAAAAATTTTCTTGATGGTTACAATACTTTTATTTCTCATCCGCTTCTTCCTAATCAATTTTTTCCTCCATTCACCTGTACCTCTACATTCATATGTAATTTGCTCTCCATCCTCTTTGTCCCCACATATCGGACAGTGACCTTGCAGTATACTACCCCTTAGTCCTCTCAGTTTCCAACCCCTAATCTATACCATGCTATTGCTTCTCTTTCCCTTTTATTATAGATTTCTAAATACTTTCCTGGCCTTGATTCTGTTCCAAACATCCTTAAAAGAACCAGTGACCTTCTCTCTTCCATCTCAGCCCACATAGTTTGACGATTCATATCCTTGAATCTAGATCTAACTACCTTCCATACTCCCCATGCTCAGCTATGTCTATGCAGCCATATAGACAATATATTTTGGTCAAGTAATTGATATTACTACGTGGCAGAGCATTGAGGCATATTTATATTCATTGACGAGTGCTGCATTCACTTGTTATCTTGTTTACTAGATGAACAAAATATTAGTAGCCTGGTATACAGTAAGTGATGAAACAAAAATAAAGCACTTGGAAGCTATGTGTCTGATATGATAAGTTAGCCAATTAATTATTATGTAATTATTATGTGTACAAGGAATATTTAATGGGCATTGGAATAACAAGTACTTTTTTCTTCTTCATGATGTCTTACTAACTCTGGATACATAACAAACTTCACTTTAAGGAGGTATTTCAAGCAGCTCATGCTGAAGCCTATAAATTTTCAAAGCAATATTTCCAAGCTGCACCATTTTTCAAGCAAATTACTGGCCATGTTTGGTACTACTTATCAATGTGAAGAACTGTATGACATTTAAATTTAAAGGGAGTCGATTAATGACACTAAACAACACTTTTAAATTTTTCCAGAACATGTTTCAGAGACTTTACCTCTATCCTCAACAGGCCATCAACTGTCGATCCCACCAGTCCTTTAAACAACACTGTTTTCAACACTTCCAAGAAAGGAACTGTATGACATACTGACACTGAGCAAGAGGCTGTTACCCAGTAGTGTTTCAGATGCATATCTTCAATGTGTTGTACATTGAAGTTCATCCAGTTTTCAGCCAGACATTAAAACACTAGTATTTAAAAAGAAACCAGCAAGAATTCCAATCATATAAATTAAGGAAGTATCATTATGACTTCATCACTACTTAAGAATGTACTTTGTAAACAATTTCATTGCACGTTTTAGTTAGACTGTGACTTAATTTTAAGAATACAGTGTAGAAGATATTTAAATATCTTTAGAAGCATAAGGGAAGTATTTATCACTGCATAACAACAATAAACAAAAGGTAATAAACATGTTAATTCAATAGAACTGCTTTTGTCAACTTAAGATTTGTCTAACATTAGCAATTTGGTGAGAGAGCAGTTTGATACAATGCCAATATGAACCATCTAACATTGTCGCTAAGTTCTTCACTCATATTCTCTAGTGTCATTTGCCCTATTTGTGCCATCATAGCCAACTCCTGAATTCACAAGTTTACATTTGACTACATCACATAGGATGTTTCATCCAAAATCCAAATGACTGCCACTGTGGCATACGTCATCTGTTTGTTTACATGCCAGATAGAAGGAAAAGGGAAGGGATGTTTGTGGGGTAAATCATTTCACACTTTGGGTGCTCATCTTGCCTGCCCTGTTCAAGAGTCATATATAGAATAAAAATTTTTACTAATGTGGAATAACTTGCATAAAATTACAAATTTGGAACACTTTCAAATCAGAGACAGCCAAAATAGACTGATATGTACACCCAATTATCAAGTTTTATTTCAAACAATAAAACACTATGTATAAAGACTAAAATTGAATCATACCTTTTAAAACTTGTAACTTCACTCACGTCCTTTTACAAAATCAGGAACGTTTTCAAAACTGTTGCAGTTTCATCCTCAGCTGATTAGCAACTCATCACAGTTGGTTGTTGTCTGGAGCTCTTGTAATTGGCTCCCTCTCTCGGAAGATTCTTTACATAAATTCAGTAGACCACTCACTGATTGCACATCAAAATTTAGAATATGTGTAATGTTTTTAATAATAAAAATTTTTTCCCATGTTGTAAGTTCAAGTTTTGTTCACAATGGTTTTAGTAGTTTGATCTTCTCTCTGAGTGGTGGTTATCATTCCAGAAATGAAAAGCAACTGCCGATTTTTCTGTTTGTTTGTATTTTATGTTCCTACAGTGTTCTGTTAATCTAGTTTTTAAATTTCTCTTTGTCAAACCAATATAAAATTTGTTACAGTCTTCACAATTTATCTTATATATGCCTGATTTTTGTTCTGGTGGGATCATGTTTTTTAAGCGATTATTTAACAATTTCTTGAGTGAGAATCTGTTTTTTGGTGCTAGTTTGATGCCATAATCTTTAAATATTCATTCAAACTTCGGAAATGCCTAAGGGTGGTAAGTGAATCTTTTGTATTTTCAGTTTTTATTTTTGTTTTGAAGTGTAGTGACCTATTTTAATTTCTTTTGCTTGTAGTCCCCATTGATCACTTTTTTGGTTGAGTTTGGATTGAAACCATTTTCTTGTGCTGTATTTAAAATATATGTAAATTCCTCGTTATAACTACTCAAATAATAAAACACTAATTTAACACTTTGCATTGTAAGCAATAAATCTCTACTTTCTATATGGCATGACTATATAACAGTACTGACTCCAACAAAATGAATTTTAGAACATTTTTTACTAATGTCAACAATTTTTCAATTTAGATATTTAAAAACAACTTTAAATTATACACAATATTTTCATAAAAGAGTAATCTTGAAATGCTTTATCAACACTTAGATATATGACTTGACAGAAAAGCAAACCTATTTCTTTGTGATTCAGAGGTGCTTCTTAAATATATCTTTGTCTTAAAATTAATATGGAAAAACTTATTTTTACATAAGCAGTCAGAAGTGGCAAAATGGTTAACATCTTGAGAACTATAGCCCAATCGAAGATGCCAATCTTTGCGGCTTCCCAGTCGTCAGATTCTCTTAAGAAACGTTCCCTCTGAAAAATGGTTTCCTGTTCTGAAGAAATACTTAAAATATTTACAATTGCCTTTGCATATAAAATTATTTTCACCACTATTGTATCAGGAAATAAGAAATTAGGTGATGGAGGGAACCCTGGGAAACACAAATATGCCCCTGTTAGATGCCATAAAATGTGCCAACGCTTAAGTTGTTTATACCTCTTTCTGCTTGCCTGTATCACTGGTAAGATGATTAGTCCATAAACATAACTAGGCATAGGAAATTTTAAGCAGTTGGCTTCAGGTTATCTGTATTCAAGGGTGGTTTATTATATTATGAATATTAATGTTATTATTTAAGAAACACAATGTGTACACTTTTGTCAAAAAGTTTTCTCATTTGAGTAGAATGTTAGTCAGTTTGTCCTCACTGGTCAGGTGAGAAGATGATACTGTAGGCAGCTGTATCCACAGACGATGCAGGTACACTGTTCCGAAGCCAGGTGGTATCCTCTTAGTGTGTAAATTTTGTGGGCCACTGGGCCACTGTTTTTGTGAAGACATGTTACAGCTCAAAGTTTGTGTTGTTCCATTCATTTGTGGTCATGGCTGAGTTTTGGAAGAGTTCTGAACCTACATCTACTGTCCTTGCTTCTCTATCTCTAATGTGAACTTCACACTCTAGTTTGATTTGCAGGCTGTTGTTCATCATTACCTGACTTACAAAGAAGTTCATGTTTGCCTATAGGAATACTCTCGTTCTTGTTGTTCTTGGTAGTTGTCACTTTAACAGGTAAATCTTAGCAATGAACATAATGGTATGGGTCAAATTATGCTCAATTGATCCTTGACTCCAAAGAGCTTATTAAGCTTAACTCATCTTAAGATGTTGTCTAACACCAGAAACAATTTTATTTTGGTAACCTCAATCTAAATTTTAACCTGGAAGCTTTGAAATATCAGATAGATGTACCAAATCCTACCACAGATCTGAGCAAATAAAACATGAACTATATTAATTGTATAAGTTAATTATATTAATCCAAGTTTTTAGCTTTCATTTATTAACTAGAATACCAGCATAGTAACATTTGGATATTTAAGCTCAAGTTTCAGGCTACAACTGAAAAGGCCGCAAAATATTAAGCATGTACTGTTTTAGATTTACAGTAAGATTAATTATTAAAAACCATGGCATGACAGCCCATAGAAGGCCAAGGCCTGCCAACCCAACTGCCGGTCTCATGCCCACATATGCAAGGTAGAGTTGGGTGATCATCCAACCGATATGGGAAGGAGATGTGGTCAGCGTCTCGGCACCCCCAGCTGAAAGTTAGCTTTCTTGACCAGGGCTGCTTATATGTCGTAAGCTTCTTAATTTCCTCACAATGCTGAGTGGGCACTGGTCCCACACCTGGGTTTTAAACTCCACACCTACCTGGATGAAGATTATTAGTAGCTCACAAACAAAGTGTGGGATAATCCTACCTCCTCTTTTACCTCTTTGAGAAAGCAGGAATAATAAAAACAAAAAAACTGATGTTACATTCACACAGTTTATTATATCATTTGTTACTGAGTATACAAACTATACTTATAAAAGCTCTATTTTTCTATCTTCCTTTTAATAGAGTAATAGCATTAAACATCTTATTATAGATACAAACACAACAGGACTATTCAAATTTTTAAGAACTGGATTCAAGAACTTAAAATTGCACTCTTTTTCTATTCAGCTGCGAGAAACAAATGAAGCTCAACAGGACTTGTAAAAAATTATAAAGCTTCAACAATGCTAGGTTTATGCAAGATTATACAAAATGTTTTCTGAATGAAGAAGACTTCTTATGCATTTTAATTGTTATGTAAATATCTTCAACATATGCCATTTTTAAGAAAGATAAACATTTTTAATAAATATTATACAAAAGTAATTTATCTTCAAGGGAAGTAGTCATCTTGTGGCATTTCCTTAAAAATCTCTGTCACATATTTGGAAGATGCTGAATTTAAATACCAAGATTGGTAGTTATTCAAATTCTCTTTTTTAGTTGTAATGTTTGCAATAAGTAATAACTGAGTAAAACTTAAAGATAATGATAGTGAAGCAATACAAATATTACAATATTTTAGTTAATTGATGGAAATTAATAATTTCTCCACACTAGCCGTATATAGGCTAAGATATTTGATGGATAAGGTCAACATGAAAAATTCAATGCCATGGCCGAGATTTGAACCACCGTTCTCCTGGTTTCCGTCCAGGAAATCAAATCAAATATCTTATCCATCAAATATCTTAGTCTATATACGGCTAGTGTGGAGAAATGATTAATTTCCATCAATTAACTAAAATAATAAGAGTTAAATGATGAAGCCTGGGACTCAGGTACTTACAATAGTAAGTCGCCACAAACGATGTATCTCGGATGCGAGAGCCCTTAGTGGTGTACTGGGGAAATATACGAGTCAACTGGAGAATTTAATGCCAGGAGGGCACGTTGGCCATAGTAGCTCAAAGGTTAAGAGCGACTGGACGGAAACCAAGAGATCCGTGGTTCAAATCCCGGCCATGGCATTGAATTTTTCATGTTGATTCTATCCATCAAATATTACAATAGTTTCTCACAATAATAGTTTGTCACAAATATAACAGTTTCTCACAAATTATTATATTTTTTTGTAACTGAATTCTTTTTTGTATACACTCTTTTATTGCTTATTATTGCAATTCAATATGGTGCTATACACGGTTGAATTCTGTCAAATTTGGCATTTATATACACACAGAGCATTAAAACTAATAAATTTGAATACAAAAATATCACATTAATTTAAAGATTCCTCTAATGTATAAAATACGTTCCATTCTATATTGTGGAGGAAGTAAGACCAGTTAATTTTGTCCAGAAGCATCTTTATCACGGGAGAGGTTCTTTTATGTGTAGGAAATCCACGACACGGGTCCATCGACTTTATTCCATTTTCAAAGGAAGCCAAACTAAGGATTTTTACGCCAGAAAAGGATCCTATCGCCCTTCGTTGGGCTTGAACCCGCGACGTCGGGAACCAGAGGTTACGCATGCTACCTCTAAACCATAGAGGATGACATGCTTTGACACACACACACACACAAAGATTTTGTTAGCTGGGGATTTTAACATTAATCTAGACTTCAGCAACACTGATTACCTTAAATTACATGACATATTTAATGCTCATAATATAGTGGATCATATATTAAATCACACACGAGTAACACTAAAAACAGCTAGCATTATAGATCATATTGCCAGTAACATGTCTGACGAAATAATAACTACTCAAGTTGTAAACAGCTACCTTTCGGATCATTTTGCTCAGCTTGCTTATATTAAAAGTGGTGACTTAAATAATAATACTATTAAAAGGACTAAAATATTTCAACAGTTAGGTGCTGATAATATTGAAAACTTAAATTATAATCTCGAAAATGAAAACTGGGAATCTGTTTATTGTGAAAATGATATTAACAGTAAGTGGCAACTTTTTTATCAAATATTTAATCAACATTTTTATAATACATGTCCA
>CM060954.1:22401590-22419885 GCA_030765055.1 Mantis religiosa
TCGTGTATAATTCGGCAAGGTACATATAATCATAATAGAAACCTTCATTTGCCAGTGAATATATAATGCCATGATGAATGCTGGGTAGCAGACATCGTTGATTACCTATGGGTCTTGTTTACTTTATAGGCCATTGCGTGGTCCACGAATATGATCCACTGCCTCGGTATTTTATTCTTCCACTTGTGCGTGCTTTGTTAATTATTGCACCTAATTTATTAGCTAAATAACTATCATTAGTAACGTTAATATCTTTCCCATACATTCTCTTATTAACGAAGTGCGTTTAGGTGGCACCTATGCTTTATGGATATCTGTAACTGCGGTTCATTGCCATTCTTGGTCGATGTGAATTAACTAACTGCTTCTCAAATGGTATGGGGATGTAACGTAAATTAAGGTCCTTCTCTGTAGCCACCCTTCTCATTAAAATTTGACTTAAAACCTAATCTCTCTTCGTGTACCTGCTATTACTAAAGCGAGGGCAATTTCGGAAGTGAGATACTGCGCATGCGCTCCCCCAAGGCAACTAGAGTACGCTCCCCTATCTGAAGTACCGAACGAGGTTGCACCGAGGTAAGCGTGAGCTTGGCATTTGAGAGGCCCGGGGTTCGCTTCCCCACCAACGTCCACTCTACTCATAAGGTTTTCGTGGTTTTTACTAGTGGATAGGGTGCTTCCTCTTCTCCGTCCCTCGTTTTATGTAGCCATCATTTTCTTCATGATCTGTTTCAGGGTTATAGGGCCAAGTGACGTCCGGCAGTGGATATGCGAAGGTTGGGACTTCTTTTTTTTTTTTTAAATAACTCCTTCAGCGTAAGTTATATCGGAGGGTAAATGTATGGCTGAAATGATACTCAAATGAGTTCAGGGTCCATAGAGTTTAGAGCTACTCCATATTCATTTTTAATGTAAGGGAAAAAACCCGCAAAAACCTGACTGTGATTCGAACTCGGGACATCTTAAATGTGAGGAAGACACGCTACCACCATAGGACCAGGCGACGGTGTTCGGCAGGTTGCGGCTGGACGGTGGACGTGCGTAGGTTGGGACTGCACTGCCCTTAGCCCTCCAGAAAGCAAATGCTGAGGTTTAGGGACTTGTGAGTGGGCTCGAAATGCGTTGAATGTGTTTGTCTGGAAATGTTAGAGACCTGTCCAAGACAGCGCCCGCCGAGTCTCTCCCCTCATCCCTCCCTCCCAGGGGCACAGTGCGGTTTGTCACAACAATGAATGTTCCAGTGGAATAGTTACAATCGGGAAATTTTTGATTATACATGGTTTCGATATCCTGCCTAGCATTTGTTTATACACTCAGGGCAATGAAGTTACAACCCATTCAAAAACATCTGACGAACATCTGAGAGACTCTACTTTTGTGAAGAATGCCGTCTTGGTTTTAATATATCCATAAATTCTATTTGTGTGCATACTGTTATCAAATCGCCACCTTACATGTGTGACTTGGATATGCTTGATCTAAAGTAAAACATTATGTATGGGAACATAATGTGTCCTGGACATATCACTGTCGCGATTTTAAGAATTGGTAATGCAAAGAAGACTTGGAGGACTTCTGCAGCCATGTTGAGAAAACTGAACAGGAGTACAGGAACAGTGACGAGATTTTCACTGAGCAGCACAGCAGCTCTATCTCGGTTGCAGGGGTCTTCTCCGTTGTATGCACCCATCTATGTTCAGCACCGGCCTCGGTAGCGTGTCTGCCTCACGTTCAAGTGGTCCCGAGTTTGAATCTCGGTCAGGGTGAATTACCTGGATAAGGTTTTTCCGGGGTTTTCCCTTATCCTTCAAGACGAATGTCGGGTAACTGTAAGCTCCATGGACCTTGGACTCATTTGAGCGTCATTTCACCCGAATTCATTCACCGTCCGATATGACTTATCGTTGGAGGACGTAAATTACAGAAGAACAAGAACAAGAAGAAGAAGAAGAAGAAATCTAAGTACAGTAGAACCTTGGGACCAGGGCCGATTCGAGTTAATGAAAATCCGATTTATCCGGAGAATGATGGAAAGATTATAAAAGAATTGTACATCAACGAAATATTTTCATGGAGTTTATAAACTACTTTCGGCACAGTTTCACCTAAAAGCACATACACTCTATGTACTGTAATAACCTATGAATTTGCACCATACACAATATAGCTACAAATTAGTAAGTAGTAAAAAACACATTGAGCTTCTGCTGCTCAGTTTAGTGTCTTGGTTATGAGCAGCACGATCTCACATCCGCTTTAATATTAGAAGTTCGTTTGGAAATGTTTTGAATTACTCTCGGAGTAAAGCATCAATTTCTCTAAGTTTGCCACTGCTTGTGCGTGGGTCATAACCACAGCTGGTTCATCAGCAGTCTGAATCTTAATACTCTTCATTTTTATTTTCAGTAACATTGCATGATGCAGAAATGCCATCTTCTGTAATCGGTTTATCACCGCCGTCATAACTGTCAATGTCTTCATGAACATCAGAACAACCATCGATATCTGTAAAAAAAGTCTATAAAAGCGTCTTCCACACTTATTTGTTTCTTCTTCATCAATGTTGTTCTCTGGCAGGTCACACATACCAAGCAAAACTTTTTCCATGAGTTTATCAAAGTTTCTATCCAATCTGGTCCCAAATAGATGGGGTGAGTGCAATGAATTCGCCCGCTCGCAAGAGATTTGGGGTAATATACCTCCTGAAAATAGCAATTGTTCATCTAAAAAAAGTCATCATTTGCTGTGCTAAACAACATAATTTTTCCCCTAACTAGTCCGAGTTAAAGAGGTCCAGGTTAACGAGGTTTTACTGTACTATCCAAAGTTATGAAAATGATTATTTTAACTTCCTCGCCACCTCCATATAGTGTAAAAAGATAGCTCCGTGGTTAAATGCGAAGCATTCGGGAGGTGCTAGGTTGGTACCTAAAGTCGATCATTCTGGTCAAGGAATTATTTCTCGTTCATTATGTTTGCATTTCATATTTCAGATGTGCTTCTAGGTTTACTGGTGTGTGGTGGTGCCAGACAATGCTGGTTTAAAGGATGCTGTGGACCCTAGAGGGCTGATTCTCAACAGGTATCCCTCTCTGGGTAGCTCTAGTCGTGTGATGGGCCTGTAGATGTTCCTCGCGTCTCTGTAAAATGTTTACCTGCGACCTGTAGCCTCCTGTACTCGTATGCTTCATCTCTTACCTCTGGGTTGGTAGCTACAATAGAATACACATGTTCCCCGCCGTTACATACCTTATATCCCAATACATATGATATGTAAGAGGCAGTATTGTATTCTATTTCATGAGAATCGAGACAAACATATGCAGAAATCATCTAATTGTTAGTATTTTCTTGCAGGCGCAAAGAGAATGTGGCGGCAATATAGTAGTCTTTAAGCGATAACATATCCTTTAAAGCTGGACGTTATGTAATGGTTATGCAATTTCATTGTTTTTACATGACCAAGAGATAAACAAATGAATAACGACCTCCCATTAGAGAAAAATGTGGTATAAGGAATATCTCAGAAATGATTCACTTCACACACACGCACAAATAAATGTATTTGGCATAAATTGCGTGTTTTAACGAGTTCTACATGTTTCTATTTCTTTTATGGTTTACCATTTATGCAAAAGTTATCCAGAATGAACAGGACCAGGGCATCCCCAAAAAATTCAAACATGCATTTAATTTTCCTTGAAAGTATTTCAAAATTGTGATATTTTAATCAAAATTATTAGAGCTGTTTTTGAGAAATCAGGGTTTCCTCTGCCACCATTTCACCAATTGTTTCATTATCATATGTCCTTTCATTTATGTCGCCTTCATTCTGTCATCCACTTCTCTCACTCTCATACTATGCATGGATTGATCACCCGCCCTGGGTTCTCTATCTGATCCACAGCTTCTGCTCCTCAAACCGACACCTACAGGGGACCTCAGATCCTATATTTCCTATAGAATGTAATTTTTGGGTGGAATACAATACTTTCCTTACTTTACTTAGTAGGAAGAGTAAGGAACCTCAAAATATATATTTCAAATGAAATCTCGGACTCGAATTTTTGGGCGAAATACAGTAATTTCTTTAACTTGTAGTTATAAAGTAAAAATATGTGTTAAGCTGTTACTGATTAGGAATTGTGGCACTTTTGAGAAACAAATGCTGACATTTTACCATTCACAATACTGTAGCATCACAGATCAAGTTTGCTTTCCCAGTTATATTCTCTGAGTTTAATTATCTTCTAAGTATTTTTATTCCATTACCACAGTAAAGTCAGCTATCAGCAAAAGTACTAACTGGGGAAAGAAAATAATGGGATTTTTCTTACTGACACAAAGCGTTGAGGTAGTTACAACACTTTGCTACACCTTTCTGGAATTAGCAGAATTAGTTTGAAGAAATCGTCTGCACAGATAGTCCGAAGAGCTCCCAAGACCAATGGACGTAAGAGAATGAAAGAAATAGGGATGGAATGCACATATCATTCCTATCTGTTAGCTACGAGATGAAAAGAAAGCAGCATTTTTGCTGAAACCTTCAGTTACTTTCGGATGCGCATATTTGCTCTCATGATATTTGGCCAGATTAGCAATTGTCCTAGAACTCACAACTAAAGAGGTGTAGAAGAATGAGTTTTATTTTAATGAGTCATACATACAAACTCTGTGAATGACACATCATTCACCGTGGCCTTCGTAGAAGGATTGGATGGAAATTTTGGATCCTTATGCAAGCATGCTGCAAGTGTTCAGCAGTTTTTCATCATTATCTACTTGAATTTCTCTAACTAAAGCACAGGTGTACTTGTATGTTAAAATAAAATAGATCAATACTAATTATTCTTCATTCTTCAGTGCAAAAATTACTTTATTTTCTTACTCGTATTCTTCCTGTAGTAGGTAGGTTTATTACATTCATAAAAAAGTGTTTCCAAATAAAACAGAACAAATGCAATATTATATACAATTACTAGAAACACTCAAAAATTGAAAATAAAAAATAGCTATAGCCTGCTGTTAACTTCTAACATGAAATCTATTCATATCGCTTGGAAATAATTACATAAAACATTCAGTCGTGTTTAAAATTATTAACATTTACATTGAAAATAAATATAATTCATAAATATGCGTCAATCAATACAATGAGTTAAGTTTCCACTTTGGACGAAGCTGTGTAGCAAGCAAGGAGATTGCATCTCTATTCTTACCATGTAACAAACACCCAAATAGGCCTAAGGGAAGCGTTGAGTGGAGATCTGATACCTCCACCGAAGATTACGCATTGCTTGTGAACGCTTTCATACATCTGATAGTTACTCCTTTGAGGTAGAGACAGTGGCGTATTCTACAGAACACCTTGAATGCACTATAGAATAATGAAATGATTAACATTCTTCTATAACTAAAATAGCACGATTTAAATGTCAGATGAATCAACAAACTCTCACGAACCAAGAAAGAAAACCACAAGTTCTTTTCTTTTCCAAAGAATGGTTTAGTAGGCTGAATATTAGATGGTGTACTATGAGTTTCAAATGAGACGATTTTTGTCCGTGAATGTTACCAGACCAGCAACCAATATGAATCCTGCGGTGTTGCCATATTCCATTCCCCGTAAGTGAAATGAATCTATCTCTAATAAATACTATTTGCGCTAAGGCAAACATTTAAATTTTGCTGCAAGTGATGCCGAGAAAGGTAGGGAGTAAGTTTCTAACACAATCGTAAAAATCTCCTATGTTTAGCTCAAAAAGTTTTCTTAATACAAATAAGTAAAATACCAGTATATTATAACAATGTATCCCGACGTAAGCCCTGTAATGACCATCTTTATTGGTTATTATGCACGAGGACAGGCCAATAAAGACCGAAAAATTTTTTACACATAAAATGTACTAGTCTTATTCTAGATTGGTGTGGTGTTTTTATAGTATTCTCCGTTGAATTGAATGCGCTTTGACGAGTGCTGCTGCCAGTCCTGGAAGCCGTCTTTTGACATATTCTTTATAACTGCCTCAACCTTCTTTACGACCGCCTCTGAACTACTAAAACGCTTCCCCCTTAGTTCTTTTTCCAGGTATGCATCCCCATGCCTCTCAACCAGACGTTACAGTTCCAAACACACTTCCACCGGCATCAACTTCTGTTCAAGAGTCATTAAACTTGGCACCCACCTTGCACAAATACCTATAGTATAATGCTTAAGTGATTATGCACAACTGAAAAGGCACTGCTATGGAAAATCTGTAACATGTCTGTAAGTCTGTCAATTGTTCTTCGTCGGTCTTCACAAACAATGATGCCAGCTGTGTTAATCCTGGTTTCGTTTATTGCTGTTGCTGGACCACCTGACCATCTTGGTTTGCTATGAAACACGGCCTCCTTTAAATTCCTTGAACCACCGAAGTGCTGTGGATTGTGCCAGAACTTCATCGCCATATACCTCCTGCAACATTCTGTAAACCTTCCATGCAGGATTTCTGAAAATGAAAACAAAACTTCACTGCAGCGCATTGTTCTTCGTGTAACACCTCCATTTCCAATGTAGATGGCTGATGAATTGACCTACTTCGTGTCCCCTGTGTACAATGCATGCGCAAGCGAGCGTGTGCTCTGTCCAGCAGTCAGAGCTGATGCATTGGCATCATGCAAAATTGCTTCCACAATGTACCTTCGTTGTGTACGTTAAAAAACTCTCTTTATTGGATCACCATTGGATGTACGTATATTTTTAAGTACAACTTAGATATATACTATTGACATTATTGTCTAAAAGAATTACTTCGAATAAGCCAAGGTATTTCTTAAATTCGAGAGAGAACAAACAGTCCTTTATCTTGTAGAATGCTGTATCTGCAGAACGTGAGCCATCGTATCACACGTTTACGTCTGCTTCGTAGTCATGGAAGGTGTTTATTTACTATAGTTTAAATAAATATTATTCAGTTCCGTAAAATAAAACAAATTAAAAAAACAAGAAAACGTATATCAGCTGGATTAATTTACAGTTGAAATTAGAACGAAGCAATAGTTCTTCTTGAAGCCTAAGCGAGGAGCTGAGGTATTCTCGACACACTATGATGTCATAACAGCAACTTGTGAGGTACAGAGAAATACATGCCCCACGTGTCCGTGCATTCAAGGTACGAACAGCTTTTGTTAAGGAATTTTGCTGCAGAATATTCAAATTATTGTTGATTCTGGTGTTACATTGAACGTTTAATGGACGTTTTCAGCTACATTCACTGTAAACTAAGAGTTCGACCTACTCCCTATTTGGATCTTCCTGCGTATACTGAACTCTAATCTGTATAGAAAGCTAGATTGGCTATGTGGCTCTGAAACTTGGAGTAAGGGTGCTTGTTGCTCGGGAAGGAATTCTCCTTGGAATAGTAAAGATCGGAGTATTCGTGTACAATGCATATAATTTCTATGCTTCATTAACATGCTTTTGCAACATTTTCAGGATAGAGGTACTGGGTTGCATAATCCATGTTTTCTAGAGCTTATATTTTTGGAGTTGAAGAACCTTTATTTTCCTGTAAAGCAAACTTTGGGTATTGCTGTTTGTTAACTACTACAGGTGAAATAGTAGAGGAGACTTTTTCATTTGAATTGCTTCTTAGAAGCTTACTGTAGTGATGCAACATTTCATCTCCACTAGGCTGGTAACAGTCTGGAGGAACACCTCTGCGGCCAAAGTAACACACGCAAACGTTAGGATCCTGCGTTGTGTCACAGTAAGCATTTGGTCCACAGTTGAAGCACATGTTTCCTGTAAGAAAGAGGGTAAAACGTAACATAAACATCTCACATGACTTTCTCTTCTCATTATTTAAAAACTAGACTTGGAAATCTTTTCTGTGCTTCTTGTTGTAGAGGTGTACAGTGTGCACAAAACTTCCGAAATCGTAACCCTCACTGTTAACCTATCTGCAGGGCCTAAGAATTGTTTAGCGATACGACACCTCTGCTTACAGTGAACAACACATACATACTGTGACAGAAGATGAAAAATGTATAGCTTAAACTGCTTTATTGTTCACCAAAACGTTAGCTCAGTGCTAATGTACAATCAGCCTTTCTTTTACACATTCGCACGTAAACGACTTTGCTATCTGTTCCACAGCTCGGCAATTCCTCACCCGGAGTCGCACTTACTGACCCGTGAACTGCTTCCTGCCCTTTCCAGGGCTTGCAGTCCCCTTATCACGGAGCTTGAAACGTACCACACGTACTTGAAGCACTACATTGCTCTCACGATACATAATCACTGTGTAACTTATTTACTCTGACACTGGGCAACTCGCTACTGACTGCATACTGTGAACCTTGCATCGGATTTTATATATCTTCAGGCGCGGTAGGTCTTTCTGGAATTGGAAACCTCTTGAATTACAGTCGAATAGTAATAACACGACTCGCTACCTTCTCCTTGAACGCATGTTCATTTCTCACGGCAACTTTCTTTCTCCTTCTGACGCCAGCTGGTAGGTGTCCTTGAGCGCGTGTTACTTTCTCACGGCAGGCTTGCGAAACTGCTGTGGCAACACACTTTTCATCGTAAGCATTCCGCATCTCGTTGTACTTCCAAAGAGAGGAGCAAGTAATACTTATTTTATATTCGTGATATCATCACAAAGGCTTCTGCGTTTTAAAAGTTAACCGGCAGGATATTGTATAGCCAGAGCAAGGAAATAATTACAAATATTCTAGATTTTATGAAACAAGAGAATGAAGCCGTGGTGCTGTGTATAATCGATTTATAGGTATTTGTCACTCATCTCTCACGCATTCTCAGCATCAGTCAACCGATCACCTGCTCATCTTGTAGCTAACTCGTCTCGTAGCTATAATTAGAATTCCCACATATGTAGGGTCTTTTGTGTGACATTACTTTTTCTTCTCTTCTAGAAACTATACTTAGATAAGCTTAATCTTCTGACTACTTCCTTACAAGTACATTTTGATTATATTTACACACTCTTTTTAGAATAGCAATATAGTAGACTAAATCAATGGTTCGAATTTTAAAAGGTATTGGCACGCACGCACAAAACAACTGCGCTTACAAAGTGCCATATGTTAACTCATAGAAACTTTAGAAATGATTCTAATTTGATTATATTTACACACTCTTTTTAGAATAGCAATATAGTAGACTAAATCAATGGTTCGAATTTTAAAAGGTATTGGCACGCACGCACAAAACAACTGCGCTTACAAAGTGCCATATGTTAACTCATAGAAACTTTAGAAATGATTCTAAAATTTAGATAAAATCCAAAAATATTTTTAATTTTAAAATAATTAATAAAATTAAGTAAAAACAAGTTGATAAAGCAATAATCTTCTTCAAATCATCTTAAAAATTAGCACCTAATCCAGATATAAATATTGTTAATTCAGAAATTACTAATAAAAACTTAGAAGTAAATTAGGAAATGCTTTACTAAATCGATAAAGGAAAATTGTAAATTACTTACTGGCATTACCATTAGAGTTCCATAGAGGTGTTTGGTAGACTTGTTGAGGAATATACAAGGGATAAGGTGTGTGGTAGATGGTGTTATCAAGTTTGGTGTCACTAAAAGTTTTGCTACTTTCCAGTAGATATTCGTAGCTTATTCTGGGTCTAGCCAAAGTGTTTAGGGCCGAGGATTGTTCCTCTGGAACCGTGGAGCGTTCACTGGGTGCAGTCGTTGTTGCTTCTACTTTGTCATGTACTGGATTATTAGTTGACGTTCCCAAGACCTCAGTGATCTTACGGAGATCATTCTTGTCACTGCCTGTTTGCTTTTTCTTGCTTCCGGAAGCACCCACATCTGCATCACTGCCGTTTTGGATAGTGTTATTAAAATTACTTACTGTAGTGTGATTACTGAGATTGTGAACATTGGTACCAGAACTGGAGTTAGCTCCTACTGAAGGTACATTTGTTACTGAAACATATTTGACATATTTGCAGTTTATGGCATCACTTTCCTGGTTGCATTGACTGTAGCTGATAACATCTTCATTCGCTCTGTAATCATAATCGTCAGAATCACTGTCAACATTATTTGCTGAAGCATGTTGGTAGGAACTAGGATTTTCTTCCATGCTGTAGTTGTTTGGTGACGTGTGTGAACTGTTGCCGATATGTGATTGCTTCTCTGCAGAGGAGAATGTAGATTTGCCTGAGGTTTGGTTAATCCTCGTCAAGTTATATCCATGTGGCGTTATATTGGATTGTGCATCTGGTTGTGAAGTAGACATCTCGGGTTCGTTTCGATGTTCCTTGAGAAATTTGGAGCTCTTCTCGTGTATGCTATAGGCTATGTCAAATAGTCCAACAGGATTCACATTAATGCCAGCTGTGCCATCTCCTTTGTCTACTTTAGTCGGCATGAAACCAAAGACTTGTGCAGCCGCCAGTATCGTTGGTATGTCCCCGAGAACTAAACTCAGCAGCAACAAGCCTCCACGTAGAGTCATACTGAAATTAGGAAAAAAGTGTTTGTTGCGTGTGTATTAAATTCACATGACTTACTCTATTATTTATTTATTCTTACAAAAGTTTGTTTATATGTACCTGATGTTAATAAAGATAAAATTTATAGAAATGCTCCCTTTTAAATACATCGCTTAAGCGATAGTCAAATCTTTTAAGAACATTTCGAAACCTGATGGCTTTGAAATTCCGTTTTGTTTGCTTAGCCAAGAAATATAAAAAGATGTGATTTCCTTTACTATTCTTCAAGAAAAAGTGTTTTAAAATGCGTATTCTTCTACTTACTTCACTAGATCAAAGTTCGTAAAAATGAATAAATGTGTAGTATGTAACACCCGCTTTTACTGTATGCGGCATGCAGGCGGTCACACTGATGATACATGAAATGAAGATTGAGCTTCGGTGGAGCGAGATCCCCGGCGCCGTGTTGTCCACCACAGATCTCACTTTGCGGTCGTCTGGGATCGAACCCGGTAGCCCGTCTCAGTAGCGTAGATGGTAGCGTGTCTGCTTCACGTTCAAGAGGTCCCTAATTCGAATCTCGGTCAGGATGAGTTACCTGAATAAGGTTTTTTTTTCCGGGGCTTCCCTTATCCTTAAAGACGAATGTCGGGTAGCTCTAAGCTCCATGGACTCTGGACACATTTGAGCATCATTTCACCCATTTCACCCACCGTCCAATATGAGTTAACGTTGGAGGACGTAAAAATTAAAAAAAAAATGTTGGTGAGAGCCAAGCGGTCTAACCACTCGACCACGGCGCGGCCTTACAGATTTGTATATACTCGTATATATATAGCTTATTTTCTTGTACGTATAATAGGAATAGGGAAATACTGTAGGCATAAGCGTACATAGAGGCTCAATTGCCTCTCGAACCTTTTAAGAGCCAGTTGCTATGTGATGGCATTTAAATTCCGAATTTTTTGCATTATTAACCTAAAGAAAGAAAAAAAATTACGGAGTAAGTACGGTCACGTGGAAGGACGAGGATGCTGGGGGACATATCAAAATTTCAGAACTGCATTATTTGATGCATATTTTCTGTTTCTTTCACACTTTCCTACGGTATCGTCCCTCTTTTTGCTGACCCGTGAGAACAGTTTAAAGCGATACTTTCCATGACATCAGCTTCCTGTGTACTCATGTCGATCATGTGCAGGGGCACAGTGCTGCGATTGCATTCTGTTTGCCATGTGTCAGCCAGAATATTGTAAGAACAATGGGAATGCTTACGAAGCTTTTGGCGTTGGTTTGCCTTATTTGGCATAGTATACGCCATATTGGGAGAGACCGTATTTAAGAGCTGCTTAGAGAATATAATAGTTATTTATTATACAAGTGGAGAAAGGTGAATCGCATTCTGTGAGCAGGATAGCTTGCGAAAGCGAGTGGAGCAATTCGTGGGAACAGAATAAAATTACTTTGAACGCGTCTGGCATATAGACTACTGAATATTTATAGATATATTGTAGATAAGAAATAGTTTGTTTTACCTACTTTTCGGAGACCTGACGCTTAAGGTGCTGCGATGTTCAATTATTGCCTTACTTAGCATCAGTGTTGGCAACATGACGAAACATTCTATGTAAAATCTTACATGAAGGAGGCAATGAAACTAATAAAACGAAAATAATGTAATAACACTTTAATATATTAATAGGTAAACCCTTCACAAACAACATTTTAAATTATTAACAAGTTTCACTAAACCTACTATTCTTTTGAGGAAATTGTGATGTTTGTAGTGCAATTACTGCAATTTGAATTACTTATTCCTTGTGTGGAGGAAGTAGAAATTGAAGTATTAGTTATACTATTTACTATAGACTCACTGTTTGAATTTGAAAGAATCTGTGAAGCAATTTTCTTCTTGTGATTGAATTTTCTACATAGCCTTCTTCGGCAAAGGTAGATGATTTCCAACCACCATGGCGTTTAATTGTACTCAAATCTGCACCCGAATCTGTCAGAAGGGAAGCAGAGTTTCTTCTGAAGCAATGTCTACTATAAAGAGCATAATCGGGAAATGTCAAGAAGTTTTCAACAAGAGAAGGTATTTTTCCAAATGTTATGCTACGATACGTAGCCTGCGATCGATATGAACACGGCATACCTGATTGAGCCATTACTTACGCTGTACAGAGAAAGTTGGTTACATTGGAGAGTTAATTGAAGACAACACAGGCAGAATTATCTTCTTTCAACACTATTCAGAGATGTCCAAAGCCGGGCTTTTAACGTCATCTCTCTAAAAAATATATACTATCGATATACAAGGGGAGTCCAGAAAGTAAGTTCTGTTTCAATTTATCTCCGCTGCAGCGCTGCGATCGCAGTTCCGCACATGCGCGGTAGACGCTCTGTACCAAGGAGAAGAAACGTGCGCCATTGTGAGATCGCTGTCAGCCACGTACGCTTTGTTGTGCTTGTTTACAATGTTGGTGTTGATTGAAAATCCCGCCGCTTGTGAAATCAGATCTGTGATTCGTTTTCTGAATGCTAGGATTGCGCCGCGCAATACAGAACAAGCGCTGTTAAAAGGTGTTGTGTTTCTTCACGACAATGCACGACAACACTGTGCAAATGTGACGAAAAACATTCTAAAGGGATTTGGATGGGACGTGTTGGACCACCCCCCATACAGCCCTGACCTCGTTCCTAGCGACTTTCATCTGTTTTTGCTTCTCAAATCTTACGTTGACGGTCAACACTTCAACAATGACGAAGAGCTGAAAGAAAATGTTTCCAACTGGTTAAAGACACAGGCGGCAAACTTCTATGAAGAAGGTATACAAAAACTTGTGCCTCGCTATGACAAATGCCTGCAAAATTTCGGCAGTTATGTGGAAAAGTAGTTTAAGGGTTGTAGAATTTTATGCAATAAGTAAATTTTCTGTATCTGTGCACAATTTAATTTTATTACAAAACAGAACTTACTTTCTGGACGTAACTCGTATTGAAATCATTAGTAGATTTCTGAAGGGTTCTTTAACATAATTCGAACAAGTTAGTAGTAGATTGTTTTATATTTTACTTTTTATTCTCTCTAATATTTATAGTAACCGCAGGAAGTACTAAATTACAAAAGCTTTACTTCAAGACGACACGCAGGTAGTCTATGGACAGCATAACTCTAAAACGAAAAATCTGATAAATACCATATTTCATATTTGTCCTTTAGAAAAATGCATACGAAGATTACCAAATTCTACCGCTCATGTGCTCTAAAAATTTTTGGTTGCATTTCATTTTCTGAAAAGTGGCTCAAATGAACTTACTACAATATATTAAGATAGTCAGATGACTAATAAAATTGTAACAGTATTTTTGTGTTCGGAGGAATTATAAAGAATTATAAAAATATAAAAAAATGTATGTAGTTGTGTGATTGGCCGAAGTAGTAGTGGTGTGATGTGGTATGACGTGGTGTGATGACGTGCCAGTGGATCGGCCAATCACAAAATAAAGCGGAAATTACGTGACAAGAAACTCAATAATCTAGAGAAAAGTGTGATAATCTTGAGTCTTGCTTCACAACGATAAAAAATGTTGCGGTGATTATAATTGTAAAGGAAAGTTAATAACATTCAAAAAGTGTTATTCGATATTTGTAATAGAAACGAGCGAATCGTAGTTCATATTATATAATTAAATAATATATTACAAAATTGGACTCATATAAATTTTATTTATGTCACCAAAAATCCGCATCCACACCTGAGAAAAGATCTCATGACTCTTATTTGATCAAAACTCGACCTGGATCTTACAAAAAGTTGGCGTGCTTCCTATCGGCTGCGAGTGGAGGACAAGCAAATAAATACCCGTTACAAAATCAATACTTTGAATTTATGCAAATTATTTCTGAAGATTTTTACATTCGAGTTCAAATTATATATAACTTGGTAAAGTATACTAGTTATCATAAATAGTCTAGGGGTAACTTGCTTAGCTTCTTGTTACTCTGGTCGTTGATCAAAACCCGATGTCGGACAGTGGATAAGTTTATTTCTTTTTGACGTATGACCTTCTTCGTAAGGGAAAGGAAGCTAGTGGTCCCACTTTGTAGATTTAATTCATGAAAGTAATAGATAAAATACTTTAGGCTTGATAAAAAAGCCTTTGAGCAAAATTAAGTGGCATTTCACGCTTAGTATTGAACGGCAACGCTGAGAACCGCAGCAGTTAAAGAATGTATATAAATAAATACCTACTCATCTTAATTTTTCTATAGGATAGGTACATACAGGACTTCATTGAAGTAAATATAATTAAAATATTGTCGCCCAAGCATTGTTGTGTGGCGGGTCGCGGTCAGCGCGGACGCTTGTCAAGAGAGAACGAGACAGAGAAAGTCTGGAATTTCCCGCTGCCTTCGTGATTGTTATCGAACGATCCACTGAATTCTAGAACAATGGCTGGAGGTATAAAATCCGGCAAAGAGTTAGTTGCGAGTCAGTTGCTAGTGAGCTGTTAATTGTGTGTGCACCTATTTGAAGTGTACCGCAAGTAATTCCTTTCATTTGTTTACGTGTGGTGAAGCAAGGAAAGACCTTGAAGACTGCGTTTGTGTATGTTACGTCATTCTGCTGCTTTACGGGTTGTACAAAGCGTGTTTTACTTGTAATAAAGGGCATTTTAAATTTCTGAAGACAAGGCTTTTAATTATACGAACCCAATAAGTAACAATATCATTATTTCGCATGCTATGTTTGTGGCACCATCCATTTGTAATGTTATTTATGATTTTAATTTTTCAGTTTTTAATAATTTTAATGCTGTTATTCAGTTGTTTCTCGTGATGCCATGGAAAGAATATGGCATCTCAAAGCCAGCATAGCTATGACTTCTTAAAAATTTGGCAATGTCTTCAACTTACTGCGTCCCATTTTGTAACTACCGCGTAAGTATTAATTAAACTATCTCGATTAACATAGAGTAGATAGATAAAAGAATGAGCTTATGTAAGTAGCTCTTGTAGGAGTAGTATAAAAATAAATGAAAACAGTTATAGGATATTTAAGGTATAATATCAGTATGGAAATTTAATCATTCTTCCACATTAGTCTTGTGTAGGCTAAGATTTGGATAGATAGAATCAGACTGAAGAATTCAATGCCGTGGCCGGATTTGAACCACGGATCTCTCGATCTCCGTCCGGTCGCTCTTAACCGTGGAGCTACCATGGCCGACGTGCCGTCATGACACACTACGTACTTCAGTATGGAATTGATAAACACTACCACTAACAAATGTACATTTCTTTAAATCACAGTATATTTCAAATACTCCTTTGTGACATCAACTATTGTTGAGATATTCACTGTTACTAGTTTAAATTTTTCAGTAGTGTTTTCATTTTTAAAATTTGATTCTTGCGATATCTACTGAGTTATTTTACTTTACTTGCCACCTACGTATTATATATGTAAACATAATTATTCATTACACAAATAAAAATATTTGCCACTTAGGCTTCACTTATCTTAACAAATTAGTGTTGATACTTCTTTTCAAATGAAAATCGATTTCGCAAACAAATTGTTTGCGTCCTCTGTCCACAGATAAACTCCGCTGTCAAGGATAATGGTTACCATGCCTTTCTTATGTTTTTTTAGTATTAGCAACATCAGAAAACGAAACAAACCTAAAAATAGAATCAACTGTTGGTATTTCCAAATTCATTACCCGATGTTTATTTTTTAAAATAAATATTTTTCCACACTGTTAAATCTATCGGACCGTTTAATTGTTTTAATAACTTAACTTCTGGATTTATTTCATGGTTAAATGACCAAAAATGATCTGCCACGGCCGATTTATCTGTTTGTTTATACTTAATGTTACGAAAATGTTCTTTTGTTTTGGTTTCCAAATTACGTTCGTGTTTCTAATATAAACCTGATCAGAATCTAAACAATTAAATTGATAAATACCAGATTTTTATTATTAGGAACTTTATCCTTTTAATTTTAATTGTGTTTGAATACAAAGAAATTATGAAATAGTCGCACAAGTTTTCAGTGAAGGAATAATGTAGAGTGAAATGTAAATAATAATAATAATAATAATAATAATAATAATAATAATAATAATAATAATAATAATAATAATAATAATAATAATAATGATAATGATGATGATGATGATGATGATGATGATGATGATGATGATGATGATGATGATGATGATGATGATGATGATGATGATGATGATGATGATGATGATGATGATGATGATGATGATGATGATGATGATGATGATGATGATGATGATGATGATAATAATAATAATAATAATAATAATAATAGGCTTATATATTATGCACTATATTTTTAACTTGCATAAAATAATTGTAGTTTATCACCTAGTTTCTCTGTTTTTTCAGTTTTCGCTTTACACTGTAATTGCATATCAACATCATTTGTTTTACGACACAAAACATTCAAAACAATGTTATGGCAATGTTTGAAACTGTCAAACGATCCATTGGAAGCTCTGAAATTGTCTTTGGCTAATTTTCTTGCTGTCTCTAAAGCTTGAGTCTGAAGCATTGCTCCAGAAATGACAATTCCTTAGTGCACGTACTAGCATTCCAGTCGAACACAGGGCGTTTCACCTCGTCAGACTGTAGATCTTGTGATACGTTTCGCATGGCTAATGCTCCTTTAAACCACTCGTCTTTAATTTTTATTTTCTTCAAAATCCCACAAATCTGAATTTTCCCCACTTTAAATAACACAGTTAATTCTTTAGCTGTACGTTTGTTATTTTCGTGTTCTTCAATAAGCTTTTTTTCTCCAGTGATAATATGTTTAGAATTCGTTTTACAGAATTTTTGTACACCAAAGTTCACAGTTTTCTTCCACTCGCACTTGATCACTTGTAACTAATGAGAGCTAATGGTTTGTTTCTCTTTTCCTCGAAGGATTACACTTTATAACTTTATGATTCGTAGAACTTGCAAGTATAGTCGCCCTCAACATTATTGCACTTTTTAAAGTACGTACGTTGTAACGCCTTACACGTAAAGTAATCCGTTTAAACAACTTATTTACCCAAACGGCTCCAGAAAGGTTTTCTGTTCCCGCGTTAGACATTTTCCGGCTTAGATTATAATTTTGCATGGCAAATAGCTTTGTTCCGAAATTTACTTTCCGTTTTTCCAGGTTTATGGCATATAAAAGGTCTGCTTTTGGCAGGTTTTACTTTAATAATATTGTAATTGAAAACAATGATACAATTGCAAGAAGTTTGTCTGATGCATCTTGTTGCAGGCCTTTGTTCAAGTGAAGGAATTTCAACTGTGAACAATTTATATGTTCTTGATATACTGATGTTTTTAAAGAAAAATATTACAGATTATGATTTCGGGAATAATTCCATAACCTTAACGCAAGGCTACACTGAAAATTCGCCGAAAATGTTGATAATCATGGATTTTTTTTTTTTTTTGCATTTTTGGTAGCTTAGAGTATGTAGTAACAGATGACATACTATTTTTATCATTTGCACCACTTTAGGCAACAATGTAAAGAGACCTTTAACAATCGTTAAAAGTAACAATCAAGACTTTAAAATTGATTTTCTGAGAAACTTTTTTGCTAACACTTTTCAGTATACAAAGTTTTCCACTTAACTTGGTGAAACTTACAGGATAGCTCCATAATATGTAAATAAGAAACTTCACATTCCTTTTTTTGTTAATGCTCATGTTTTGAAAATTATATGGTGTTAAGTAATAAAATAAGTTAATATTTTCAAAACTTTGAGAGCTAACACTTAGAA